>AYEL01064589.1:0-35186 GCA_000484575.1 Olivierus martensii
TGTATATTAGTTATTTTGAAATGTTTTCATTATTATTATTTAATATCATTAATATATTTTTGATATATAACTTGTTTGTACAAATATAAATTTTCGATAAAATTATATTAATATAATATACGTTGTTTTCCGAAGCTTGAAAATAGAATATATTTATATAAACACACAGGTTTCATTAATGTTTAACAATTCGGAAAGAAATTGTTATCAAATTTGTATTATAAATATTTCGAATGTATAAAGTCTAAAACACGATTAAAAATCAACGTTTTGTTTTTAAAAGTACATTTAACTTCTTAAAATCGGAAATAAATCAAGAAAGTAGTATTCACAATAACGATTACTGTATATAGGAAGTACAGCCATTTTTGTGATGTCATATCCTGGCTTTGTTGATGACGTTTAACTGTTAGTAGCACCATCTATGTTACGTTCTAAAGAAGTAATATGATTGGTTCTTTATATGGCTACGTCATTTTGAAAAGTTACCATTGAAAGTATAGGAAGTGTCCCATCTGTATTAGTAATCTGTGTTATGACCGATAAACGTCCTATATTAAATATTTTTAAATCTTTCGCGGCACACGTTATTTTGTGAATTGAAATAGTACAAAGGCAAAAAATGATCGGCTATTTTAGATAAAAAATAAATCTAAAGGACAGATAAGAGATTTTACGTTATTGTTGGGCTAAATTCAGTTTAAAATTAAAAACTAATCATATTTTGAATTATCCATTGTAATAAGTATAAAATATTGCATTTTGATCTAAGGACGCTGGGTTCACTTCGGATTAACGAGGTTTTTACTTAATTGGTAATTATAATCACATTTACACTCGTGCTTATGACAACGACTTTCATTATGCCAACTACTACTACTGTAATGATATAGTCGAACCCCGATAAGACGCCCCCATTAAGCCGCCAAGAAATTTGGCGGAACGGATCTTCCCTATGTTAATGGAATAAGCAAACCCCGATAAAACGCCATCCACCAGTAGAAATGTCTAAACAAATATTCCATTTGGTATTATATTTGTCCTCGTTAATACGCCGAGGGTAAGGTGACTTTTATCCCGAAGTTCTTAATACTGTATATACAGTACTGGTAAGCGCTCTGGATTCATTTGTAACCAGCGAGTGGGAGATGGCGTTAACGGTTCACACGTAATTGTAGAAATATAAAATCGTAATAACCAAATTGTTTCTATCGTTTATTGCGTACCGAGCAAATAAGGATACTGTACAGTAAGCTGTGCACATTGTTTTACAGAGAACTCTTAAGTAGATCAGAACAGCAGAATGTTTTCTATACAGTATTGTACATATACTATACTGTAAAATAGTTTAGAAATGTTGAGTTTGGATGCTAAATATAAATGTACTGTATTTTATTAAATTTAACAACTTCGGAGTTCATTTTCATTTCTATACTATACGTATTTTCGATAAACCGCCAAAATCGTCCCCAAACGGATGGTGGCGTCTTATCGAGGTTTGACTTTCATTTCCCCACTGAATTGTAATTCAGTCAAAAACATACTCATTAAACAATATCCTATTTAATATCATTTCAAGTGGTCTAAACGATTTTGCTAAAATAGAATGAAACTATAAAACAGATTTATAGTTCAATTAATATTGCATGAAGCAAAATTGTTTAAAAAAATTCTATCATCGAAATTACAGGCGGCCTTCGACTTTCGCACATAATTGGTTCCTAAAAGTGTGCGCGAATGTTGAATGTTCGAAAGTCGAGGGATGTAAAAAATGTGCACCAAAAACTGTGTTTTAAAGTATTTATTTATCAATATGTATACATAATGAAGTTAAAGAGATGTGTTTTAAGTGCTTTCGGGGTTTTCTTTATAAACTTGTCAAGATTTAGTTAGCTGTTACTACAGTTCCTACACGCCCCTGTTGTCTGAAAATTTTCAGCCAATCAGTATCTTGGGCTCTATCAATGATGTCAGTAATATGGCGGAAGTTCGAAGTGAAAAACTGAAGAATGTTTTAAATTACACTTAAAACATTTAATATATTCTTTAAATATTACTGGGTTGGCAAAAATGTGTCTGTACATTTTCCTGCCGACACCCCAGCCCTGGTCATAACAACATGAAAATTTGTTCTCAAATTTCATACGTTGTAAGTTTTTGAATAGATATTTTGTTACATGTTAAGTATTTAAAAAAATTTAGAGTCCAAAAATATTAAAATTATAGCTTTTAAAATGCAAAATGAAACTAATTCATTCAGTATATCTTATTAATATTAATAATAACTGCTTTAATTCTGTTTTTACAAAAGATTACTGTTATTGTATATTTTTAATGTATTAAAGAATACTAAAATAAAAAACAAAATATGCTAAAAACACGACTTTTATTTAAGATAATAGTATTGGCAGGTTACACCTTAATTATGAACTGGAGTCGTGCCACCACTCAGGGGACTGAACAAGCAGCCTACCAATGCCTCAATGTGTACAGAAACTTGACAAGTTATACAAACCAGATAGTGTCACAATTATTAATTCACATCAGAATACACTCTACACTCCTTCCCCAAACGAGTGAATTATATGACATAATGGATATTATATCTAATCTTACACAGAAATGGACTGGCAGCTGCTTGAGAATAAAAGATTAAACCAAGAATCAAACACTTTCAGTAGTTATGGTGTAATACTTGCTTTATAAATTCTCCTCCGGATTTGGCTACTTTACAGAAAATCAAATTAAGAAATGGGACCAATTATTGACAATTTAAAAGTAAGATCCAAAAATGGTCCTAAATTGAAATTAAAATCTTGGAAGGTTCCAACCAGTTGCCACTCAGCAGGGAGTGCAATAAATGTTTGCCGTGTTGACGAAGATGCTAATAACTACACAATGACTGGGACAAATGCTAAACTAACCCCCATACCACAAATTGTGGTAGTGGCAACGTCACCCATTATTTACTCCATGCTGACATACATATGTGCATGTGGGATTCAACCCACTATGGAAGGCCAATTAACCTACTTCTACTTCAAATGATCCTTCAAAGAGAAACTTCATTCTATTCCAGCACAGAGCAGTCATATTACATACATTTCTTATAGATAAGGGAGACGTAAACCACCACTGTCTTGTTTCCTCTTCATAGACGGTATTTTCCAGTAAACAGCCCTGGAGCTTCACATCATGAGATTAACAAACACAAACACATACAATGGTAAAAATTTATGCAAGCAGTTCATGGAATGTCACATTTGCTCACAAAAACATGCAGTATGACTGACTGCTATTTGTTATAGGTAACAGACAAGCTAAAGTTGGGAAGTTTGGATGAAGAAAATTGTTGATCAAATTGGTTATAAGCTATTCTGCCCACTCACACCCTTTCCCAGCAAGGTACTAGGAATTAACACACAAGAACATACAATTACAAGTGGGCTATTTATCAGAAAATTGTAGAACCAACTGTGACCCAGTCAATAAGATAGTAGCAGCAGCAGTGGCTATCTCCCAAGTAACAGGATATTGATGTGGAAGAACTATTCAACCCCACTGCTGGCCATAGGAATCCTGGTACCACTGGTCTTCGCCTCCTACATGTCCACCCCTGTAGCTATTGTAGCCGGAGGAGTCCAGCGGTTGCTGAGGGATCGGTTGGCTACCCCAGGAGCCACCCGTGGCAGCCCTCTTGGTTTGAAACCGACGCTTAGAGTCCCCTTGGTTCTGGTGGCCCCCATCGAATTTACGCTTACCGGCCAGATTTCCCCTTCGTCCACCCCCGCGATTGGGTGATGGTGCTGGGGCTCCCCCTCCACGACTGCCCCCGCGGGTGCCGCGCCCTCGGGAAAGAGGAGGAGGGGCCGATGCCCTGCCACGGGGAAGGAGAGGTCCACTGGAAGGACCACGGGTTGTCGTACCACGGGCACCACGCCCCCCACGGCCCTGCAAAAGAAAAAAGAGACATGTTTAAAAATATCTTATTAACATGTATAAATGATCAAAAAACAAAATCTCAACTTTTATACCATATTTATCATATCCGAGCTTTTAAAAATCAATATGTTAAATTACTAACACCTGTTTCCCTGGCTTGTTACACTAAGCTCGGATATGATAAACTACTTGAGATGAACGAGAATATAAATTTTCTCCCCATCATCTCAAGTAAAAAACCTACATGAGAGCTAAAGTGCCAAAATATAACCCACCCTCTCTGGTGTTCCACGGGTAGGGGCCCTTGGTGCTGGTACATAGTCATAGTCATAGTAATCATCATAGTGACCATAATAATCCTCATAGTAGGGATCTGCGTAACCTCCCTGATAGTCTCCATAGCCATAGTAGTCATAGTCGTAGTCATAATCTGCCAGGGGATAACAGTATTCTCAGTCAGCACTTACTGGGTAATAATAAATAATCATATCTAATATGATTAGTGCAAATTACTATTCTGATCCTTCTGAACCAGCAAAAATTCATTACACAATAGTTTTGTGTATACAAGCCAAAATTTACATGCTGAAGGAAAAAAGTAATTAAGGAATTAACAACTCACCATAGCTTCTCATTAAAGGTGGTGGCATTCTACTTCCTCGACCTCTTGGAGAAGGTGGCGGCATACCCATCATGCTATTGAATTGCAAAAAACTTTTAATAGTAAATAATTTAACTGAATTCATTAATATGTTTTTAATAACTAATAGCCTAAAAATTATTATTAAAATTAAAATAACTATCAGTAATTTAAATAAATTTTTAAATTTTTTGATGAATAATTAGATTATTTTCTACTCAAGTTACTTGTATTTTTCAAAATTTCCAAATGGAGGAAAAAATTTACTTAGTATTTCAAATTTACAGTTTAAATGCAAACTTTTAAAGAATAAGCATTAAAACATTCACTACTTAATTACTTCAATGATAAAATATTAAATTATTTGAAATAACTTTAAATCAATCTCATTATATATATTCAAAAATCAAACTGAAATTTGAGAAAATGTAAATCAGCAGGTTTTATCATTCACATATTAAGACAAATATTTCCAAATTAGACTGTACAATTAAATTGAAAACTTCTTAACCACAAATTGATTACAGAAACAAATTTAACAAAAATAAAAATTGAATATACAAACTAATTCTAATAAAATTTATCAGTCCTTAAATTAAAATAATCAATGCAGATTGATATAAATCAAAGAGAAAAAAGTTGAATTAGCAGATCAAAATAAATACAGTTCATATAAGCTGTACAACTTTAAGCATTTAGCTTTAAATATTATTTGTTTTGAAGGCAATGTACTTCTAACTTGTGATTGGTTTGTTGAAGTTTCAAGAAGTAATATTATTGCCAATATTTTCTGAACTAGAAAATTCTTTCATGATTACAGAATGATTAGAACTATTAAATGATCCCTATCAGAGAGAAAATTTATTGAATATGAACAGCAATCTATATAATATGGATATATCCATATTTATAGTCTTGAAAGTGCTTAAAAATTGATGATAAATCAAATTGAAACTTCATTTCAATTATAAAGAATTTAAATCAAGTAATATTCAGCCTGAAATTGGTAAAATCTTTATATTCAAAATATTCATTATCTTTATAATCTACTGATAGATTCTGGGCTAAATAATTATATATTCAAGGAAGTAAAAATTGGATTTGCAATGAAAACAATATCAACTTTGAAGATTTTTCCTACACAATTTTATAATGAATCTGAATATAAAGAAATGATGATGAAATATCAAATTACTAAAAATGGAATAAGTGAGTTGTGAATCTGCTCAATAATATTAAACAGTTGTAACAACAAAAATCCTGGTTACTATAATATCCCACTGATGTCGTTTCAGCTAGTCAAAAATTTTACTAGAAATATTTAAAATGACACTCAAGCATTAAAAATTTCTATCGTCAAACTACTGGCTTGAATTGTGAAAAAACAGGACTGAAAGATATACAGTTATTTATATAAATAATTGCATTTTGATAACAGATCACAAAACATCTATCAAGTAATAATGAGTTAGCAAAAAAACAATATGCATACCAAATATTCCTTGTTGGAAACAAAAATGACTATAATCTGTTTCAAGATAACCTGACAGCCTAACCACCAAAGGTAACACTGTATTCATATGCGATTTGTAAATAACAACATTGTCTATTGGTCTATAATGATAACAATATTTCATTAAATCTTGTCATGTGATTATAGAATATATATATTTTAAAATCATCTCAATAATTTAATATTTCGATATTTTATTTCCCAAAACAACAAATTAATATTTATATTATTAAATTTTTATATTAAATTTAACTAACAGGGATTATTTTCCTTTGTGTAGAAATAAAACAATGGTAGTGATTTACTATCAGGTTATCTTGAAATAGATTATAGAAGCATTTGCACCAAGAAAAAAATTATGCTGCTTATCAATGATATTACAAATTTATTAAAATAAAAGAATGCAACTATGAAGATAATACTTAATTTATATTGAAAAGCTATACAGTGGTACCTCGGTTTACATCCTTAATCCGTTCCAGATCCTTGGACTTTTATCAAACAGGACATATACCAAATGAATTTTCCCATAAGAAATAAAGGAAAAATGATTAATCTGTTCCCATGAAAAAAATCCCATTGTTATTGGCATATCGGATTGTATAAACAGTACATATAGTACACACATATTGTATGCATATAATAACAGTACACATTGTATACAGTAGATTAAATGAAAATTTAATCTCACTACCTTGTTGAGAAGAGTTTGACTGCCTACTAGGATGGTGCTGAGAAGGGAGGAGGAGATGATGTTACTGTTTGGAAGGAGATCCACTTTCAATAAAACTTCAGGAATCTGAAATTAAGGTGTTTTTTCTTTTTCTATTTTTTGTCTCTTTTCCTTACTTGAACCTTGTCAAGACTCACCAGGTTTGACTTTTACTAAAAATCTATCCAATACTTCTGCCTTCTCCTCAGGATGTTTTGGAAATATGGCATTGTCTGGACATTCCAGGCAATGCTATTACAACTTGTTATAATTATTATATAAAGAATGTGCTTTTTAAGAGAACACATAACAGAATCATACAAATTCTAGCACGTGAGTCGGTCATATTCCAAAGCGGACGTATACCGAGGTACAACTGTATATACAAAACTGATCTGAATATCCACTCCATTTTTGTTTCATCATATAGCAAAATAATTTGAAATTTTCTTATATGTTTTTATTAACTTCTAATTATAATAGAGTTTTCATTAGAGTGCTTATATTTTTATCAATATTGAAATTTTTCAAGTTAAATCTTCAAAAGGACATACTTGGAATTTTCAATATTGTTTACAGTAATTTTTAGTTGTTGACTACACATTAAAACAATCATCCTGCATCTTATAAGAAGAAAGTGGCTATACAAAACATGCAAAAAAACAAAGTTGGCAAACAACAAAATGTAGTTAATAGTTAGTTTACATTGTTATAATGGATATTACAATGAATAGTCTATGTACTTATTAGTAATTACCAGGCTGCTATTGGAGTAACAAATTCCAGTTATTTATTTAAAGCAGTAATCAATGACGATAATTATAACAGCATGCATATACTTTTCTTTATTGGCTCTTAGGCTTTATTTTTATTGAGTTTTAAAGTTTCTTTGTGTTAATTTTTTCCCTTAAATTTACTGTTCCAAAATTAGTCACTCTCTCCTATGTTGAAGTCTTATAAGCCAACAAATACAGTATATCTTAATACTGAAAAATCAAAATAATGTTTTTTTTTAATTATTCATTTATTAGAAAATTAAAAATCTATTTCTAAAGAGAAAATGTTTTCTTGGCAAATGTTTTGCATCTAATAATTGTTCCTTTTTGGAAAAAATCTATCTATTATAGGTAGGCCTCGATTAGTGTGAATAATGGGTTCTGCAAATTTCTCACACTATTCAAAATATTAATTATATATAAAATATGATAATTGGTTCTTGCTTTGTGAGATTCCAACCATTAGCCAACCTCACGACGAATAACCACAATACTACCTGTTTAAAAAATATTTATTTTCATATTTTACATTGTTGTTCATCATCTAAATTAATAACTTACCAGGAATTGCATCTCATACCATCATTAAATCAACCACCAAATCAAAAACAAAATAAAAATCAATTTTTATCAATCAAAAATCTTTACCATAACAAAGCTGAATAAATAGTATGTTAATAGCTAATCGGCAAAAAAGGTATTTCACTCCTTCAAAGCCAATAACTTCTTGGACTGCTCCTTGTCCAGTTTTACTAACCAAAAATTAACATTAATTTGTTAATTGGCATCATAAAAGGGGACGGACCTTTATTAGTAAGATTGGTCTATGCTTACAATTCGCATTAATCGAATATCACATTATTCGAACTCAAACTAATCGAGGCCTACCTGTATTTTGGATAACTATCATCCCTTTGCTCATTAAAGGACTAATTCAAAATATTAAGATATATATACTAATTAACCATTAAGTTCAATTTATTCCTAAATATATTGTCAAAACAATTAAAAATTATCTAATTTTGAATATTGAAATTTGACAAAATCATAAATATATGAAATTTTCCTATCAGCTATTTCATTTAACAACTGATATGATCTGTTTTCTTTATAATTTAGCAAAATTCCCAAGTAATCTAAAACAAGTTTACATATATAGTCTGTTTCAAGATAACCTGACAGCCGAACCACCAAAGGAAACATTGTATTCATACGTGATTTGTAAACAATAATAATATTTCGTTAAATTTTGTCAAGTGATTTTAAAATATATGTTTTTAAATCATTTCAATAATTTAATATTTTGATATTTTATTTTCCAAAACAACAAATTATAGGATAATATTAAATTTAACTAATAAGGACTACTTTTCCTTTGTGTAGAAATACCCACAACAATGGTAGTGATTTACTGTCAGGTTATCTTGAAATAGACTCTAGTGTTTCATTCTAATCTTTTTCCATATAGTTTGCATTGTGTTGTACTTTTATTTAACACTAATATCAATTTTCATGCCAGAAAATTCCTGAAATCTTCAAATTTAAGTACTCAATTTGATTTTACAATAGAATAAGACAACTGCTTGTAATCCCAAAAACCAAATACACAATTGTCAAACAGACTTGCCAATCCTCAACTGCTGCATAAATGATTTTTATAGGAGGGTGATACATTATTTTTTTAATTTATTTTCTACTTACATGAAAAGTTGCTAAATGGAACTTCCGTAATGTGGGGCAATATATACTTTATATGCACATTTTTGATTAAAATTGAATAGTTTTAAAATAAGTTAAACAAATTGTTTGTAAATGCATAATTTTGTTGTTGTTTGATTGTTGAAATGGTACAGTACAATTTCAATCAATCAATTTTAATTTACTCAGTACAAAATAAATTTTCAAGAAAAGATGTCATCTAAAATACTATACCTATTAAAATAAAGTTCAACCTCTACTAGTTTTAAGGAACTAATACATAAAAATAAATCACCAATATACTAATATTCATGATTTTAATATATTTCTAAGTAATGCAAGCAAAAAAACATTTAAGATTAAGAATTAAAATTATGTCAGAGGTATGTTCTTATATAGAAAGGAAAAGCTGTATAAATTTTTTCTACAGAATGTATAGTTTTTGCAATAATTTATCTCAATTTATAATAAAAATTTTCAATAAATATTAATTAAAAACTTTTGATAAATGAATCTAGTTTTTTAGAAATTAGGATTTCAACTCAACAATCTACAAATAAAATATATTAATAAAAATAATAAAAAACCATCCTAAACAAATGTTTAAATACTGTTAAAGGATAGACACTGACAAAATTCTTCCAAAGAATTATTCCTTCTTGAAAATATTTGATACACAAACTATATTTAATAACAAAATAATGAATATTTGCATTTTTCTTTTAATTTTCAATGACTTTCCAATATTGATAAAATTCTTATATTTTTTTAATGATTTTCACCTTATCTCATATGTTAAATAATTTAGAAAGTAGAGAAATTCCCTGAAAAATTTTAAATGAAAGCTTTTAAAACTTATTTAGCATACTAACAGATTGTAAAATATTATATGGTAATATCAAGGAGGTTAGGTAATACTACTACAATGGTTATGATATTATTGTAAAAGTAGTTTATAACTCTTGATATCAATTATTCTACGATATGCAAAATTTGTCTCCTGTCTTATAGATAGGGTTTGTACAGCCTACATTTTTTTATTTTGCCATAATCATCAATAATAGTTTACATAATATTGCCAGGAATGCAAATCAGGGAGCACCAGACCTCAAATAAAAATTTACATAATTTAAAAAATTGCAATTAGAGAAATTAATAAGTCTCTGTTTAAGAGAGATTTTTAAAAACAATCCAAATATCAAGGAATGAAAACTTTTATAAAGCTACATATTTTAAAACTGCCATTAATTATTTACATATAAAGACTCCTGATTATCCAGTTAATTGCAGATTAATTTAATTATCAATGTTTTATCTTAGATGCAATATTTGAAAAGTTTTTAATAGCCCCATATTTGCTTCATTTTTGCATTTTAGATAATTTTGATTCTAATCAAAATTAGAATCAAATACAAATTACAAATATTGCAATAATTTTACACTGTAAATAAAAAAATTCCTTCTTCCCTTTTTCAATAAAATGATGAATATTTGAGCACAGCAGCCCCAACTTATATGGGTATCTGGACATCATGGTACTGGATAATTTGAAATTGAATTATGCTGTTTCAGAGATACAAAGATGCATTTTCCTTGTTAAATTTCCATAAAATGTCAATGAAAAATTTATTAAACAATTTGCATTTTTTCAAAAATATCATTTATGGCTCAAATTTCATTTGAATATTCCATTTGCTAATGTGCCCATTCATACTTATTGAATTTAAGCACTGTTGGAATTTTTTTGAATGAATTAATTAAATAAATTGGGGGACCTACTATATATATATATCAATTCCAATTTTTGCAATTACGTGGGAAATTAATTTCCCCAATACCCTGATTAACATACTGGAGTCCAGGTCATGAGACATACCAGTTGTTGAAATGTCTTGTTGCTGACAAAACTACATCACACTGCTGTTTAGAACTGTATTTATTGAGTTTCCTGCACTTAGTCTATTTTTGTGTGTGGCACTGTCATTTTAGTTTAAAGCAAATTCCACCCTCTATCAAAAATTTTTTTAAGCAATAGTAAATAATATATTTTAACATTTAATGTATATTAGTTTATTTTATAGGATTTATTACATTCCTAGTGAAAATAGCTAGTTACAGTTAAAATAAAATATTAAAAATTTTTAAAAAATTAAAGAATTTTTTCTTTTTGTTGTTACAATAGATTAACCACTTATATCCACCTTGAAAAGGTGGATATAATTGGTCACTTATATCCACCTTTTCAATTAATTACAAATTGATGAATTATACATGATTCATTTCAGTTCTATTTATGAAATAAATTCTTGATTTTGAAGAAAAAAATGAAAAATTTATT
Source organism: Olivierus martensii (assembly GCA_000484575.1). NCBI lineage: Eukaryota > Metazoa > Arthropoda > Arachnida > Scorpiones > Buthidae > Olivierus > Olivierus martensii. The sequence continues at coordinate 11,620 of AYEL01064589.1, forward strand.
TTTAATCAAAAAATAACTGGACTAGTTTATTTAGACAACAAACAGATTGAAAAAACACTATAAAATGCCAGTCCATTGCAATGACCTAAATATTACCTTATGTTTAATCATTTCCCATTTACTACAACGATTGTTAAATGATGTTTGAAAAAAATTATGTACAGCGCAGTTCGATGTGGCTTCCATTTGTTGCCCTACACACATCTAAACGACATTCAAGTTCTTCCCACACACGGTTAAGGACGTCTGGTGTAACAAAGTGAATAACGTTTGTGATTCTCTGTTTTAGATGATTAATGTCGTTGATACGTTAGCTGTACACGTGTTGCTTCACATAACCCCACAAGTCTAAGGGCATCAGATCCGGGGATTGTGGTGGCCATGGCTTGACAGAACCCCTGCCTATCCACCGCTGGGGAAATGTTGTATCGTGGTGTTGCGTCATTACCTATGTGACGCTACGCTTGCACATCATACTATGGAAACTTGGAAAGTTTTACTTTTATTTGGTGAAGATTTCACATTTCTATCTTGTTTCGTTGATTTCCTGTGACCAGTCAAAAGTTGCACAATGACTTTACGGACACACTGTAGTTGTTGATACAATCATTACATCATATGATTCGTTCATTTTTAAAATATTTTTCATAATTTATATTATTTATTTTATTATATTTAATAATTTATAATTTTCACGATTTGGCTTACACTCAAATGAAAATTCTGAAAAATTATTGATGATTAATATTACAATAATTCTTAAATGCTTATTTTTTCATTTAAAGTTGACAATTTTGAACTTCAACTTAGTCAAATAAATTTCTGCTAAGCTGAAAATCCATAGAATTTCCATTTTTAAGTTTTTCTTTTATATTTATTATTTTAAATATTTATAACAAAAAAAAAACTGATACTAATTTATGAAAAGTATAATGAATGTTTTAAACTTGAAACAGATTTTCAGAAGAAAGAAAATTTTTTCAATTTCTCTAACTTTAATCACAGTTTTGATTAGATATCTATGGCTAGATGTGAATATATAGAATGTGTAAGTCAAAATTTAGAAACAGACAACAAATTCAAATAATTTAACTGCTTATCCAAGAAATGACCTACAAGAGCAATGTTAAATACAATGTTTTAAAAACTGAAATACACAAATCTAAAAAAATATAATTAAAACTTAAAAACAGACACAACAACATATTATAGACTTCAAATTAAGAATCTATTATATTTTGTTAATGATCAATTGCATATGATTAAGATTTATTTTTAAATCCAAAATTTCTAGGAAATCCTAATGAATACTAATAAAATTTAAAAAATATATGGATATTGATATCATTCAAATAATAAACATTAAGATATGATTTGTCATCAATAATGTTTAAATTATATGCTAACACAAGTAAAATTTTAGAAAAGAATTTGTTGAAATTTAGAAGACATTCATATGCTGCTTCAAGAATTAAGAAAAATCATTTTTTTTAAGAAGACTATTAACTTGGTTTTAACAACTGATACTAACTATAATAATTCAACACCTTTATAAATTAATTAAAAAAAAAGGATTATAAATATTTTAGCCAAAGAATTTATACAATATTTTGTAAAAGCTATATCTGAATGTCTTCAGTTTCTACAACATTTAGTTTCCATGATTTTTACTCATATTAGCACATTTCATTGTTCCATATTTCAAATTTATCTGTAATATAGAAAAAAAATTCATATTTACAGCTATTCCTTAGAAATTTAAAAATAAAAATGTGTCATATATAAATGGCTCACCCTGTATAGTGTTTAGAATAAGAGACTACATCATGTTCAGCCAAAAATTGCAATGGATGCCTAAAAAAAAGAGACAAAAATCGCCAGAATAATAATTTATTCGAAATTTATGGATATGTTTTAATTACCGTAAACATGAAATTCGATAAATTAAAACTGAAAATAATAAATTTTATGAGATTTTTAATATAATAAATTCACATCTATTATAAATCAAATAGTTTATGTTCTGAAAAATTTGTAAAAACTAAATTTATTTATATTACCAAAAACAATGATTTGTATTCCAATAAATGGGATATAATTCATTTGAAAGTGACTTATAAATGAATTGTATCCCAAATATTTAAATATTCCCATGATTTTAAATGAATTTCAAAAATAGTGAAATACTGTATTTTTGAAATAAATGAAGTTATAAAGTAGTTTAGTGAAGCTATCAAAATTGCAAAAAATAAATAAATAAAATACAATTCTTAAACTCAAATTTATGGATAAAATCTCATTACAAGAATTAAAGAAAAGGTATATCCATTTATTTGAAATGGACAAACCCTAATAATGAAAGATGAACATTTCATTACTGTTAATATATTAACAATAAACAGCTTGAAAAATAAAATTTTTTGAGAATTGAGTCATTTTTATATTTTCACTTGTAATTTTAAAATTAGTTTTATTTTCTGATCATATCAGAATTTTTAATTTAGACCAAGAATTTGTCTTTTATATGCAATGTTTCTATAAGGAAGCAAATTTGGAAATTGCAGAAATGTTACCTTTTTAAAAAATGTATAATATACAAAAATCTCAATATGAAAGCAATTTTATTAATCACATGTTTAAATTAAAAATTACAAAATGCTAGTTAGAAATTTTTAACTAATTGAATAAACTGCAAAAAAATTTTAGAAAGTTATTGAAAAACCTAACCAGGGAGATGCATTAAGAAAATTTTTAGTCAATTTTTCAAATAAAAAACTATTAAAACCTGGGGTTTTAATTATTATTTTTGTATTATTATAATGCTTATTTGATTAAGTTATGAAATATATAGTCACCGCTCAATACACATTATTTCAAGATTTATAGTTTTTTTAAAATCAGTTATCAATTCCTAAAGCCTTCCATCCTCAGAGCATTAAAGGCAACCATGATGCCACATCATTTAACTCTACCTTTGACCATTTAAAAAAGTACATATTAAAATTTCAGTTCTTCTCTTAATATATCCTAAATTATTTATTGTATTTTCTATGAAATTTAACAGAATTACAAATGATTGAAGATGATTTCAATGAGAAATTAATCCTTTACCAGCAGTTATTTAAAAATGGCAAAATATTCAAGCTGCAAGTTTTATCATAATTACAGTAGGTTTCCCAGCTTACATAGTTAATTTGTTCAAAAAAAAATTCTGCAAATTTGAAAACTGCAAATCTAATAATGCTTAAACACTTTTACATGAATGGATGAAATAGAAAAATGAAATTTGAGTTTCCTTTAACCATAGATAAGAATTTAATGCCAAAATTTTAAAATTAGTTTTAACAACTGATACTAACTATAATAATTCAACACCTTTATAAATTAATTAAAAAAAAAAGGATTATAAATATTTTAGCCAATTATATGGGAAAAATTTTTAATGTTCCCAGATCCAAAAATAATCTACCAAATAACATAGAAAACCTAAAGTAACACTAACATGTAATAAAAGCAGGAATGATACGATAAGCAAACAGTAAAAACAACATTTATACTATAGTTTCACTTAAAGCACCACTTATATTTTCAATTAAATTGCCATATCACACATGGGATATACTGTATCTGGTAGCAGCAATTTTTAGAGACCATCAGAGGCTGTAAACATTCACGATGAGGTCAACCAGAATATTGAAGGATGGGATTCAACAGCCAGAACTGGATTCCTCCCAAAAAACTAGAAGTGGGATCAGGAATTGAATCTGGTCCCCCAGGATAGTAAGCTACTGCATTACTGTCTGTCTAAGTTAGTTGTGTGGGTTCAGACTGCACATGCCTTACACCTAGACTGGTCTATTCTATAAAAACAGAATGTTTGTTGTTAAGTTGATGGGTAAGCATCAGCTTAGAAAAAGAAAATTTATTTTTTACATTATATTAAAATTTATATAAAGGATTTTTCAAAAAGTAACAACTATTCAACCTATCAAAAAAACTGTACATCTACTAATAAATATTCTGTTTTTATTTGAAGTATAGCACAATTAAATTTTATTACATAAACTACTTTTTTAGTAGTAGGTGTAATTTTATGCATACATTGCACTTTAATGAACATATAAATAATAAAGTTAAAGAAAAATTATTCCCCTGCAGAGGATGATTCACTCGAACTGTCCATTTCATCATTAATAGATATTACTTTGTCGCAGTATTCCTCCATTAGTCCATCACGTTTCCAATATTCTTCTTCTAATTTCATCACATGATTACAATATTTAATCCATTTTTCCTTTGAAATGGAATTTATACTTTCATTTGTCAGATGCTGTAATCTGTTCATTGAGAGGTCTTCTAAAATGTTATGTGATCTAACAAATGATTTTATTGCTGCCCAAACATATTCGATAGCATTTATATCGCAATGATATGGAGGCAGTCTTAAAACAGTAAATCCATGTTGTTCAGCTAATTTATCAAACTTATATTCCTTAGTTTGAGGAGTATATAATTTCACCAAATCTAGTAGTTTCACTTTTCTTAATTGTTCCGAAAACGCAATATTTTTTTGATGTAGCCAATTTATGATCTCATTGTTTTTACTTGATGAAATTGGTGGTTTATTAATTTGCATTGAATGATAAGGCACATTGTCTATTACTGTAACAGAGTTGCTAGGCAAATTTGGCAAAAGTTTATCCACAGTCCACTTTTCAAACAACGCCAAATTCATCTGTCCATAGTAACTGCCCTTAGTACTGTATTATTAGCTTTATAAATTAAATTTGATCCATTAATGAAACCCATTTCTTCGCTGGCAAACAAGACTAAGTCTTTTTGAAGCATTTCCCCATGTAGATAACCTGTAACTTCAGAATTTGCGAACATTTATTTGAAGTTAAGTTACTGTCTATCCAGGTTTCATCAATGTATATAATTGGCTTTTTTTCATTTCTATAATGTATTTCTCTTAAGAATTTAGTTCTCCAAAGAATAATATCGCTTAGTTCAAAGGATTAAAGCACTACATACGATTAAGCAGTTTTTGGAAAGTTAGTTTAGAATAATATCGCTTCGCTCTATTAATGTTTTCCTTCTACTCTCTGCCTTTTTCCATCAAAATCCAAGGGCAGGCAATTTCTTTTGTAAAGTTTCTTTATTTAAATTAATCTTCTCCTTTAAAACAGGTATTAATTTACGCAATGAAGGTACTACGTTATTTTTAAGGTAAAAATCAGATATTACATTTCTGATAACAGTGGAATCGAAATCATCTACTACACATTTACCTGCGATTCGTAGTCTGTTCCTATCTGGACTTATAAACACTGGATTTTCTTTATCTACACCTTCTTTTCGAATCTTCCCAATAAAAGATTCTGAATATCCAGTAGCTAAACTAGTTGCTTTAATGCTGTTAGTAATACCATTACTTTGGAAATACCTTAGAACATCATATATTATTTTTCTACCTTCACTTTTGACTGTCTTTGATCTTCGTTTATTATGAACTTCACGTTGCTTAACGGTTACTTTTGCTGTAAGCATACTAGAATACTTATGTTAATTAGAATTCCCAGTTTTCCCACCCGTTCTGCATGTACATCCCTTTGTTGTAAATGAACTTATTCCAGTTTATGATGTTTTCCCACACAACTAACTTGGACAGACAGTATAATGCAGCCACCTGGTTACTTTTTTATCGTAAAAGTGAAATGGTGTTAAGCAAACCTTCATAAAGCAGAGAATCTGTATATATAAATCAACTATTATGTAATTATGTCAAATATTTAAAAAAAAAAATCAAAATGAATTATAAAATTTTTGAATTTTCTTTTGCTTGTGTGTGTGTGTGTGTGTGTGTGTGTGTGTGTGTGTGTGTGTGTGTGTGTGTGTTTAAAAAAAAAAATCAAAATGAATTATAAAATTTTTGAATTTTATTTTGCTTATTTGTGTTTGTGTTTGTGTGTGTGTTTGTGTTTGTGTGTGTGTTTGTGTTTGTGTTTGTGTTTGTGTTTGTGTTTGTGTGTGTGTGTGTGTGTGTGTGTGTGTGTGTCTGATATATCAAATTTTAGGCATATTTATATATAAATATGCCTAATATATACATAATTTAAAACAGTGTTTTAAATTATACATGATTTATATTATATTTTATATACATATTAGCATAAATCAATATTTCAATGACTGTTTCAGATTATTGCTATAAAGCAAATCATAGCTTTTTTTCATTTGTTAATGCATATAAAAGTCTAAAAATATATTTACATTATTATTTATTAAATATATAATAATGTTAGGCTTAAAACTTCAGCTGAATGGCTGTGTGATAAAACATCCGTGTATTACCCTAGAGCAGAAGTGTTCAACCTCTTTTACTATGCAAGCTACTTTTCTATACTAAGTTATTTGGCGATCATGTTCCCCAAACCTGATATCTGATTACGTACAATTATGCAATTAAATGCACTCACTCACTTCGGAGGATCCACACTCCCAGCCCTAAAAACTTTATCCCTTTTAGTTATTTTAATTCAACAAATAAAACAAATATATTGAAATAAAATATTTCTCTATTTTAGAGATTATAGACTCATAAGTTACAGGAAATGCTGGTTGATTAAAAAAAATTAAAATGAAATTTGGCATTGTTTGGAGCTTGCAATATTTTCATTGTCAGGTTGGTATGAAGAAGTGGCCAATTGTAGACAATCATCCAAATGATCTTTTTTAATTTGATTTCTTGATTTTTTGACCTTCATATTTGAAAAAGCAGATTATGACAAGTATGTCGATCTGAAACACAACAATTTTTTTGCACAATATCAGTTAATATTGGAAACTTTCATAAGTATACTTCCAAGTGATAAGAAAATTAGTGATTTGACAATTTTAACATAAAACAAACAGCAGCAATATACTTAAAGACAGGGCTCGACAAACCCGGTAGCCAAATAGCCAATTGCTACTAGAATTTCCATTTTGGCTACCGCTTACAAACAGGTGGTAGCTATTTTTCGGGGATTAAACTCGAACATCTTAATTCCGATGCATCTCCTTATCGCCATTTTATCGATTTAGCAAAGTAGGTTAACTCTCGATAGTTAATTATAAATGCGCCACGATTTTCGTACGAATTTTAAGATCGTGTTCTGTTTCCAGGAACATAAAATCGATCTTAAATTGTGCAGAAATTCGTTTACCATTCTCCAATAAAAAAAAAACAAGGATCCGAAATATTTAATGAGAAATAATTTAATATATTTACGCAACATGCGCATAGATCTGAACCGATCATTTAACTTCTCGAATACAAACTGATCGAGCGCAGTTATTGATATTAAATACTGTATATTATTTTATTCGGATCGTCTAGTGAAAATAAAACTGTCGATGGCGCCCGGAAAGTGTCAAGGGCGAAATTAAAATAGGTTAACTTTATAAACATTTAAAAAAAAAAAATCCGGTTTTCCCTTCCTAATAGGTGTTTTCCCGCTCTGATTTACTTAAGAAGTCATCGCATTTAAGTGATCTAAACTCGTGAACGGCCTTAATAAGTCGTAAAGTGGAGAGAGATACTTTCTTTTTTTTTGAAAAAGCTATATAGAGATCTTAGCAGATTAAAAATATCTCACAATAACCTATTAATGCGTATGACTCGGATAAATATATGAACTGAGCGAAAGTGATTTTTCTGTTTTTAAAATAGAAAGTGGAACAAACACAACGCCTGAGAGAGATGGGCGAGTTTCTAGACCACGTCCAGCTGATGTCCTACTTACTACTTTTACACTATACACGGCATTTCCTTTGGTTATGATCGGAGATCTCGCGTAATTCAGAAAGGCTAAACTAGAACGACGAGATAACAGAACTTTCTAACCAATATCGACGGCCTTATATCATACATTTTTCCCCCCCACAGGAGGAGCTGACATAATGAATACGATATATTATATAAATAGAAATTGTTTATACAAATACAGTGATACCTCGGATTACGAACGTCTCGGTTCACGAACAAATCGGTCTACGTAACAATTTCTACTTTTTAAAAAATAAATTACATAAAATATACGTGGATATAAGAACTGGATAAGAGCAATCACGCTGTTTGATTAATAAAAAATTACATCTGAAAAAAGAAATAATTTTTATATATTTTTTAATACAATTAATAAAGCCGAAATTGTATTTTACGTGTTTTAATTTAATCCGTAATTTTAATCTCTCTCACTCTTCCCACATGTTAATATAATTTATAACAAGTTGAGACAAAAATAAAATAATTATCGGAGTGAAAGGATTAAAATATGTAAAAAATACTATGCGCCTACAGGGCTGGTTTCTGCTTTTCACGGAATTGCCAAATGTGATACCATTCGATAGATCTCATCAAGCTGATCAAAAATTATAATAGAACCATGGGCGAAAGCGGCACCGATTAGATATTTCGAAAAATTTACCTCGGAATTGGTAAATGAACCATGTACCGCTGCCATATTGAACGAGAAATAAAACGTCACGTGACCATCATTGTAATGACGAAAACCTGCTATGTTTCGTCATTACGATGCCAAAAATACGCCGGAAATTGTTCTTACGATTATGTGGGTTATGATTTTATGCTGAAATCCATAAGTTACTTATGCAATTTATGGATTTATATATTATGTATACATTAATATACAATATATATTTGCATCAATATATATAATTACATCATCTTGAAAGTGTTCTTGCCAAGGAGTTTGAATATATTCTTGCGCGACCCCTTCAAGATGTATTACAGTAAACTCTCGTATAACGTGCTCTCCTATAACGCGAATTCATATAACGAAATCGCTCTTCTATAACACGAATTCGTATAATTTTAAATCTTGAAAGTGTCGGGCAAGACATTGTCCCATTCAAGATGGCGTCGCGCACAGGTATCGATACTTCATTGTGATAAGTACTTTTTCATATAGCTACTTATCGGTTCCGTTTTCGCGATTGATTTATATATCGATTTAATACTAGTAAATGACTAAAAATATTATGCAAAAATCTCGGATTCCGTGAAAAGCAGAATCTTGCCCATATACAGTAATCTAGAAACTGTAAATTATATTGAAAAATCCTAAAAATTATATTTTAATAATATTTAAAATAAATTATAGGAATATTAACTAACTATACTTGACGACAACATCGGAAGTCAGTATTGAGTCTATGGGAGTGGCGTATTATCAACTTTTGTGACGGTATTAATGCGCACGGAACAGTCGATTTCGATATAAAAGGTAATAGTATCAGTAAAAACGGTGTTTATTTTTATGTAATGGTGCCTCTGGGTTTTCAATTTCTAATAAACATTTCAATTTATTTGCTTCGTTTAACGGCTAATCCATTCAGCCTTTCGAGAACGACTTAAAATTACACAACTCTCCGCCATTTTAGAACAGTTAGAATCAATTGGAATGCACAGAACATAATTGCGTTGTATCTGATCATCGTACATTGATATATTTTAACATATAATTTACTATATGTTAAAATCGTGTTATTATTCGAAGCATATAGCTTATTTGCCAAAATTGTCATTATGTTATGCCAATTAACATCTCGAATAATTTAGCGGACTATGTCATTGGCATAGTGACATAAATGAACTTCGGTTCTCCCACAGACTCAATACTGACTTCTGGTGCTGTCGTCAAGTGTAGTTAACGTCCACGGACATCTTCTGCATGAAGTGGATTAATTCATGTCAAAGTCTAAATATGCCCTATTTCCAAACATCTGATGTTCCCAAACTGATATATAGTGGAAAGTTGATTCTTGCCAAATTGCGTTGTATCTGATCATCGTACATTGATATATTATAGACACGCCGATAATTTACTATATGTTAAAACTCTGTTATTATCGCAACTTTATTCGAGGAATATAACTTATTTGCCAAAATTGTCATTATGTTATGGCAATTTACAGTAATATTGCAAATAATTTAGCGGATTATACCATCGGCATAGTGATATAAATGAACTTCGGCTCTCTCATAGACTCAATACTGACTTCTGGTGCTGTCGTCAAGTGTAGTTAACGTCCATGAACATCATCTGCATGAAGTGGATTAATTCATGTCAACGTCTAAATATGACCTATTTCCAAACATCTGATGTTCCCAAACTGATATATAGTGGAAAGTTGATTCTTGCCACAACTTAATAAACGTTAAAAAAAGACAAGTATTGTATTGTCAATAACTTGGATTAAATTGTACTCGCGACAGAAAAAAAAATTATATTAATGACTGTTTATTCATACATGAATAAATCCTATAATAAATTCTATTATGTAAGGAGTGATTTGAGATATTTTTCGATTCACTTTAAACTTCTAGATAAATTCATTACGACGATAACTCCAACAGAGTAGTTAAAACGTGAGGGGCCCCAAGGTTAATATTAAGCGCTCTTATTCCATTTATTCTTAATAATTAAAAAATAAAAGATATGTAATTACTGTACGGTACTTAGTTTTTTAATTAACTTTTTTCTTAATTTAAAGTTTGAAAAATTTAATTTCGTTTATTAATATCCCAATTTTTTAATAATAGTTTTATAGCTGATATAAAAAATAATTCAGTTTTCAAATATTCAAATAAAATTAATAAGTGTAAAAAACAAAATCTCCGTCTCTCTATATAGATTCCCGTGATGTGTTTCAACATCCCAGATAGCAATTACGTCATTAAGTAACTCAAATATATTTATACAGGAATCAAAACAGACTGTCTATCGCATGCTTCATTTTTAATAACTCCAAAAACCGAAAACGACAATATCGTCAACAGCATTCACTGTTATAAAAACTTAAGTTATACCCAAAAATTACTTCCAAAATTTTTTCGTGACTTCTAGAGATGTCAAATTTTTAGAAATTTGTCCAACATTATTCGGGCACAAAAAGAAACAGTCACAGAAATTATAAAAACAATACGAAATTCTTAACATAATTTATTTTAATACCAATCTTTCAATATAATTAATTCTTAAAAACTTCTTAAAATAATAATAATGAAAATTTTTATAATATATGATAATTTATTTTATAATTTTTGTATTTCAAATATAATAATAATAATAATAATAATAATGATTTTGTTGATAAAATTATGTTGTTACCATTAATAAACCCAAAAAAATTTCAAATTGATTTTAATGATATACTTAACCTGGTTTTACCGACGTGCAAGTCTCATTTTTGACTTGGCTACCATGAAATTTGCAGTGGTAGCCAATTGTCTACTCAACTTTTTGAAATTTGTCAAGCCCTGTAAAGAGAATTAAAAAATAATACAAAATAACGATAAATTATCATGTTTTCAGTTTTAATTAAATTTGCAAGGAGGAATCAACTTGGGAAGAATAAATAAGAGATTGACCACAAATCACTCTGCAATCGACAGATTGAACATCCCGTCATAGAGGATCTGCATTCAAATTCAGCATCTCACCTTGTTTTACAGGAGGAGTCTGGCCTGACCCACCTATATGTTAATTTATGTTTTATATATCTATTCTAAGTATTATTTTGCAGATAAATATATGGGATATAACTAAGAAGTGACTTATTAGCAAAGCAAGTAAAGTGAGATATGCCTATATAAGCTTTGAATAATGTGATCTTGAGTTTGAACTTTTAATTGTTGAATACACTTAAGATTAGGATGGATTAATGACTTAATATCAATTGTTACAAAAATATCAATTTAAATTTATATCATTTTGAAGATATATCATGATCTCTATTAACTGTGTAATTTGAGCAGTTACTATATATCAAATTTACAGTACGTAAGAGTTACATATCAATAATACACTATGCATTATGATGCTAATGAACAAATATAAAATTATTCATATTTAGAGGAAATATTTGTATTATTATAATTTTTATTTAACAGAACTCTCATTTCTTGTACTGTAACTGTGACAGTTTCATTAATTTCCAAATAAAACAAGCTGCTTTCAAAACTAAATCATTCTTTTAGGTTTATTAATATATTTTTAATTAGTTTAATTTTTAAATATTCCCTATTATAAAAATACAATTAAAAAAACTATTATTAAAATTCTAGAACATAAACATTGATTTTTATATGTTTTTAAGCTAATTATTATATTTAAAATTTAAAACACGTCATTTCTAAAGAAAAACTTAAAATTATAACACTAAAATAAAAATAGTACTGTCGTTAAATTCTTATCTTTAATTATGCTAACATATAATTCAAAAATTATATTGAAAAATTAACTTATCAAAAACAAAGCAAAAAATGAGAAATACCTTAAATGGTAAAGTCTAAATTCAGTTATTTTTCTTCTAAGTCATGATGGTGATATATAGATTATTCTTATAATGCTTAGACTAAGCATAGTTTTATATCCAGATTACACATTTAAATATGTTTCTAGTGGTTTTTTTTACAAGAGGCAACAAATATAATCTGAGAGATTTATATTTTTTATGATACCTAATGACATTTCAATGTGCTAGTAATACATTTTATTATATGATTTGCATATTAAAATTATTATAACCAATGACAAATCAGATTTGAATAATTGTATTAATGTTGATATGCATGTTTGAAAGAGAAGATATGAATTATTAAAATGATTTTGGAATAAGTAAAATTAATGATGAAATTTAATTGATTGCTTTATGTCAGGTCTGGATGATTCTAAAAATCCTTTTATAACTTTTTTTTAATATATTTCAAGCAAAGAAATTGTGCTAACAGTACTTAAAGCAGTTTTTCAGACTTATTCAAAAAGTTTTAAAAACAATCTCTTATTTAGCATACAATCAAAATAATAAATTACAAAAATTTGATAAAAGTGTAATGTTATGAAAGTAAAATAGAAAAACAATTACAATAATACAACAAGTGTAGAGAGAGTTTATATATATATATATGGCTATATCAAATTTGCAATTATCAACAATACATAATTCTGTTAATTCAAAAATGAATATTGTAAAAAAAAAAAAATCACCGAGAGGTTGAGTATTTTTCAGTTCCAAGTTTTGCCAGTAATTACAGGCAGTCCCCAACTCACGTAAGTGAACTGTTCATTAAAACCCTGTGTAAATCAAATCTGCATGCATCAGAGCAAACATTACAGTACTAGTAGATCATAAAAATTTAACATTAAAAATACAGTAGTTATATTAAAGAATAATCCATAAGTGATTATTCTTTAATATAACTAAAGGCAGTTGGTTACTATGGTAACCAACTGCGGTAAGGCAGTTGGTTACTATCTTGGAGAATCCAGATTCAATCCTAACTCCCATATTTCTCAAATGTGTGGTAAGGCAGTTGGTTACTATCTTGGAGAATCCAGATTCAATCCTAACTCCCATATTTCAAAAGGAAAAAGGTTTGGGCCCTATTCATTAACTAAATTTAACCTTATGCGAGTACAGATCTACATAAGTCAAAGATTGCCTGTATTAGATAATTTAAATGGTAAAGTTTAGATTATCTTAATCAGTAAATAAGATAAATTAGTATTGTACAATTTGAATTTTATATTTTCAGATATATTTCAGTAATTTATTTAGAAGAAAAATAGCTTTATTTTTAAAGATATCTTTTTTAATATTTATAATATTTTAAGCATAAAATGTTTTGTTAAGAAAGCAGCTTAATATTTTATTTGGATGTCATCTTCACTTTTCAATAAATGTACAGTGAATGATTGCAAATTATTATTAAAACAGATTTGTTTTTATAAATCAGATTATGTCATTTGAGGAAAAAATCATAAATAATAACTTATATTACCAAACAGTTTATTAATTTTAGTATTAAATGAAACAGAAATGTTTTATAATTACAGTAATAAAAAACTTCATTCACACTAGACATGGAAAGCTAAATATTATTTTTCTGAATTTTATATGTTGATTTTTTATTGAAATTAACTGCTAGGAAGCATTAAGACAAGTTTTAAATGAAATTTTTTTAATCCTTGAACATTAGTTTTGTATAGTGAAGAGATTAAATTAAAATCATCTTTTTTCAAAATAAAAACAAAGCTTGCTAACTCATTTATCGTCAAAAAATAAACTGTATAGTATATACTGGAATAAAATTCATAGATACATAACTATACAACAATCATACAGAAACTCTGATTTAGAGTATATGGATTGTTCTGTAAAATCCTGTTATTTGAAACATGTCTGAGCATATTCTGTATCTGGGGAGGCCAAACTTCATGTCATAAGCCACACAAGAGAATCTCAAATACTTGAGAGATGCAATCAGTTTGTGGGTCAATGAGAGCTGAATCAGTTTTTTGGGTAATCTTAACAATGATTTCAAAAATTATTATATATTTTTCATGCGTAAGTAAATACTCAAACTAGCACTTAGACAGGCAAAATAACGAATTAATAAGCAAAAAGTAATAGTGCTTTCGATCATTATAATCCTCATGAGCTACAACGAATCAGAAAATTATTGTTCTATAGAACGCCAGTTTCAGTTTAAAAAATTCGATATTACAATAACTAAACGTAAATTTTTTTACAAATTGTATAAAATTAAAATAAAACATAAGAGATTAACTAACAGGCACTCAAAGCTAGTATAATAAACGTTTACATTAATAAGTTTACAATATTAACAAAATACTCAATAATAATAATAATCTATACATATTATAAATCTGAAATGCCTGAGCGCACGTGTACATTTATAACACGAGAACCTCTGAATGGATTTTTATGAAACAACTTTTGTCCGTTAGGGGAGTTAGACAGGAAGGCCTTAAGATAGGTATTGATTATTAGAAATTTGTTTTTTTAATTATAATTGGCGTAAATTACTAGATAAAGATCAAAGATGGAAGATCAACGTTATTTGAACCACCTCATTGGGTTACAGTGACCACGTGACATGTTAGCTGACCGATATCATTAGATTACTAAGATCGTCTGCTTAGTAACTGAGCAGTCTCATTGGATCATAATGGACATGTGATTCTTGAACGTGACCATTATAACCCAATGAGACTGCTTTTAATGGCGGATATCGAGCATTGAACTGTATATTATTTCGTTAAATTATTGAACTTAAGCTTTCATATTAAAAGGTTTTTAAGGTATTTTTTAAATATTTTTCTAATTTTCTATTGATTATAGCTTACATTACTTTATTTAGCCTAATATACTTAAGTTAAACTTTGATTAGGCTTAGTGACCACGTGGTACTTATGTTAAACATTGGTTAGGCTTAACGACCACGTATTATTCGCAGATATGATTATTAGAGATATCTAATCTATATTATATTATATATAATATATATAAATCTAAATACCTGTGCCTGTATGTTCAATTATAAGGCAAGATAACGGGCATTAGGAAATTCAGCTTAAGATTGTCACTATCATTACCACGTGTAGAGAAACGAACCATCATTGCCATAGCAACGCAACAATTTGACTTACAATAATACAATTTTATAAAAATTATTGAATTATTTATGCTGCTACTGATTTATTATTTAATCTATTACCTTTTTTTAATCAATGATTATTTTATTTCGTGATTTTCATTATTGTAAGTTTTTATTAAGTAGAATAATCTGCATTTGAGATTAATTCACGTATTTTTCGATGCTCTTGGTTCGAGACTATAACTGTTATTTCTAATGCCCCTTAAGATTGTCACTATCATTACCACGTGTAGAGAAACGAAACCGTCATTGCCATAGCAACGGAACAATTTAACTTACAACAACAGAATTTTATAAAAATTATCGAATTATTTATGCTACTACTGATTTATTATTTAATCTATCATCTTTTTCAATCACTGATTATTTTATTTTTTCATGTAAGTTTTTATTATGAAGAAGAATCTGTATTTGAGACTAATTCACGTATTTCTTGATATTCTTGGTTCGAGATTATAACTGTTGTTTCACGTGTTTTGATATAACGTTTTTGTATATCGTACAGTTGTATAAATTTCATAATGCTACGAAAAAGAAAGAACACTTTAGCTGAATTAACTCCCGGTGCTAAACGAATGCATTTAATTCGGGAAAATGAAACATTAGAAGATCAAGCAAATCGACAGAATTCTAATAGAGAAAGAAAGATAAAGAAGTGAACATTCGAAAAGACACATATTTCAAATAGAAAACGTATCTGTACGGGAAAGATTTTCAGAATACATTGAAGAAAATCCTGACGATTATCTAAAAATTATAATTTAAGAGAAAGAGAAACTTAAGTAACACACCATGAATTGCCCGAGCAACGCCGGGCACGGGTATGCTAGTAATAATATAAAAATAAAGACGAAAATTAAAAAAATTATCGCGCATTGCCGCACCATTTCCACGCGTTACTTATAGTAGCGGGATCAATCCTATTAATCAGTTTGTCTCTGGTGTTGCGGTTGGCGTAGATCGTGAGAGCTTCAGCAAACTTTCCCAGGCAGGGATCTCATTCCTTCAGTAATAGTTTAGCATCATTCCATTTAATATCAACATCAGAAATGAGAGCCTTCTGCGCCAGAGCGGTAATGGAAGCTTTAGATTGAATATCCCTCATGTGCTCTGGAATACGATTTTTTAGAGAGCGAGATGTGTATCCAATGTAATTGCTATTATTGTCTCATCATCATCATGAAGAGGAATTTGATAAACACCAGGATTGCTTATTATATTGTTATTTTGCCTAAGTGCTAGTTTGAGTATTTATTTAGATATAGACAGTGTACTATTCATCTTTCTGAGTTATTTTCATGCATTTATTTCATATAGATGCATACTACTGACACCATATCATATTTGTTTTCAATATCTATTTCTTGTAAATTATATCAAATATATAAAAGAAAGATCATTTCAAATATATCAGTCACTTAAATAAAAAATCAGAAATGTATCATATGCTTTTTTTATGAGTAAATATAGCAGGTACCACTATATATATTAGTAGCATATTTTATTATATATAAAATGTAGCAATTCCTGATATTTCTAATTGAAAAATTTGTTCTCTCTCTGATAGTACCAATCATTTATCAAATTATTGAGATTATTATTTTGTAAGGAATTTCAGATATCAGATTTACATCTCTAGCAATTCTGTGTGCTGATTAACTTTTCATTCCCATTAGTTGCAGTAAAATTTCTTTAAGATATCTTGATTTTCTATCATTAAAAATTCTTTTGTAATATTTTTATTTAGATTTAGGAATTAAAAAAAATTCAATATTTCTTTGCCAATTTCATCCAAAACAATTCAGAAAAATTTTATCATAAAAATCATTGGATTTGAATTTAGCATATTTTTATAGCATGGTCAACTTAGTCTAAATTGACTGATATACAATAAAAAGTATTAATGAGTTTAAAGTCAAATTGATGACATTTTTCAATTTATTTAATAGCTGCTTAATTCAGTAAAAATCCTGTTTGTTGGAGAGAGACATTTGGTAAGAATGCAGACTTTAGCTTACACTCCTTGTCACATTTCTATATCATGTTTCAGTGCTGTAAATCAGTTAAGTGCCATATAGAAAATTGTATTTTAAGTTTTTAAAATTAAAACTATTGAAATAAATATAACACTTGAAATTTAGGGATAAACTTAAACATTGATCTCTTTCTTTTACAATTTTATAGGGCTAAACTAGGATTGACACAGATATTAGAGTACACAGCAAGTTTAGGCAAACTACATTTGCCTTGATTGCTTAATTGTCCTATTGAAAATTTTCAGATAAATTAGTTAATAATCAGATAATAAATTGTTTAGTTTCTGCTTATTTCATAGCAACTTTTCAACCCCTTTCCATAGATTCTCATAGTAATTCAGTAAAAATTATTTTCGGCTTGACATTTGTAAAATGGTTTTCTATTGCCCAGAATCAGAGAAATGCTTCACATTTCATTATAAAAGATCAAGTTACGAACATTAGTAGATATAAATATGCCATTTCTTTTCAAATTTAAAGAAATCAAAAATTCAAGAATTTTAAGCATTACAATAGCATAATGTTGCAACAATAAAATATAAACCTACACATTTATATAACAGCATTACATATTGATGGAGCTTAAACCAAAAAAAAAAATTACTTTAATCAGAACTTTTTATTGAAATTTCCAAAATAAATTTCTGATTAGTCAAGTTATAGCACAATTTAGTACACAGAGATTTCAGTATCTTTGGGTTTGGCATGAAAATAGTTTGAGTTATAAAACTTAACAAATTTATATTTGTAATTTGAGAGCAATATGTATATTAGCAGCAGATCCATATAATTTTAACAAACACAGAACTGAATTATGAAATCTGTGCAGGGAGGAGAGAGAAACTGATCACAGGCTGTTTACTTTTTAAGCAATTAGAACAAAAATATAATATTCATAGATGTTATGAAATTTTTATAAAAAAAATTAATGCAAAAACTCTACAATCATTATATAAGGAATATATTTCATATCGTCTAATGAAAGATGACTTACTATTTTTTTAATTATTAAAAGTGCTTTCTAGATTAATAATTCATGCACTTCCCCCTCATACTTTATAATCAAATGGAACAAAAAAAGAAAAAATTTCAATAATTTTGTTATATATTTTATAAATATTTTACTTGTATTATAAATATTCTGAAGAATTTTATATTTTTTTAGAAAATTATAATTTTATTAACACACTGGTGTCCATGCATGTATGGCATAACTGGTAAAAATTTGTACTGCTTTGCCCAGTGATGTACAGTTGGTTGCAGAAAGATCTGAACATTAGCGGAAATGGTTGGGCTTTCCTACAATATGCAAAAACGGATCGCGTAATTACTCCAGCAGTAGATCGGTGTAAGTATAACGTGGTAGCGATCATGCAGACAGTCGCTTAGCAACGGGGGTAGGAAGGTGAATTGAATGGGTTTTAAATTTATACGACAGGACACTATTTCGTTGATTTTCTTTTACTTTTATGTTTTATAAATACATTAGGTAACATAATAAATATTAATGTAGCAAATTAGGGATATAAAATTACTGGCAATGACTGAATTAGCAAGCAATAATCTGCATACTCAGGTGCACTTTAATAAGCCGATTCAGACAAGTTGTTGAAGTCCGAAAAGTTCGGCGGAAAGTATCCAGTAGGCCCTATATCTATAAAATAAAAAATTGTGTTTGAAATGTTATAATGACTCGTTTTTATTTCTATCTGGCCAAATATAGGCTTTGCATGGGTTTCCAAACTTATTTTTCCGCAGAACCTTCAATGAAATTCTCACTAGTCATTGCACCCTCGCCATAGCGTCGCATCTAACGCTAACTTTAAACCCGCCACGTTAAGATTTAACGTGTAATAACCATTAATAAGTGTTATTTTACTATTATGGCAATTTGTCTCGCAGAATTCTAAATATATATTTCACGGAACCCACCTTGGGAAACCTTGGGCTATGCTATATTTGCAGGTAAATTATGTTTGATACCTAACATGCCTATTGTTTTTATTTTAATCATAACACTACATAACAGTTTATCAACGTATTCTAGTTTGCTAATTAAAATAACAGTCGATTTGAGTGACGAGCGAAAGATCTCGGTTACTTTAACAGGTCTGTCTGACTGGATAAATATTTTACATAATTTCCAAAGGTCTTGTCTGAAAAGGTTGTCCTGTATATATTATAGACAAACAAAACATATATAACATATCACTACTTGATATCTGGCAAACACTGATGCATATAAAAAATTAATAGGCCAAATCTACCTGGAAATTAATTAAATTACACATTAAATATTTCAAAATCAGTTTATGTTACAATAAATAATAAATTTTAGGCAACTAAATATGTAGTAAATGAGAGTTTTAAATGTTATCAGCATATAAACATTTCATTTCTCTGTCGGTTTTAATTATTCAACGAATTGCAAACAAACAATTAAATTTTGAAAGTTTACATCACTCTAGGGACATATATTTAGATAACTTATTTATGTTTTGTTATTAAATTTATACAAAGTTCGATATAATTTTACCTAGTTTGAAATGAAATTCAATACTATGTTCTTACAAGTTACAAGGAGAATATTCAAAACTAAAATTGTCTTTCAATGTTTTGTAAAAATTGAAAGTGCTGGAAGAATACAGCAAACATCGCATAATAGCACTTAATCATGTCAATTACGTCACTGAAATTTTCGCATCTCTGAAATCTACCTGTCCCATTTCCTCCGCAACGAGAAGAGTCCATTTACTTCTTCGTAACTGTGCCTGGAATTTCCAGACTTTGTAATCCATATTACTTCCTCTTATGCTACCCCTATGAACAATGTTCAAATCTTTCTGCAACCAACTGTATATCATACAACTCTCTTTAAAACACTGAGTTCCCAACAAATTTTCAGAATGGTCAACCCTAACATGTGGCACTGTTGTTTGTTACAGTTTAAAGCAATTTTCTTACTTTAATATCAGAAGTCTAATTTTTATATATATATTTTTTCTAAACAATAGTAAACAAAATATTTCAAAATGCAAATTTCAAAATTTTCAAATGCTAGAAATCTTTTTAAATTTTAATATGAATTTAACAAATATTAATTTATTATATAGAATTTATTACATTCCTAGTAAAATATTATTTACAGTTAAAATTTTTTAAATATTTCTTCATAAATATAATTATAGAATTCTTCACCTTTTGTCATAACAGCAAAAATTGAAGAATTCTATTGCTGTTGTTTTGCTTCTGCATACTGCAGATATCTGTTTTAGCAATAATTAATTATGAATTGATGAATTATAGTAAGAAGTTACGATTCATTACTGTTTTGTTATATGAAATAAATCCTCTTGCTTTTTGATTTTTATCTTAAAAATCATTAGTTTATGTAAAACAGCAATACATTGAAAAACATTGGTTCATTATGACGACCTAAATTTGACCTATTTTTACCCTAGCTGAGCAGCAATCTGTTAAAATTGTAATTCAAGTATGACAACAAACCTTATATGCCATACAGAACTGGCAATTAAAATTGTGCAAATTCATTTGCCACTATACAGGATTTATTTAAAATTGTACCCATCATGTTTCCTGCACAAACATGAGATTGTCTACATTGTATTGTGCAATGAATCAAAATTCATTTAACTGTCTTTTGTACATCTCATTTATTACAAAACAGTATTAATGTGAAATTTTGTCACATTATGGCTTTGATACCATCGATACCACAAGAAAATAGTTATGCAAACTAGTTGCATATAAAAAATTAAGGTAATATGTATTTGTTATATAACAATAGCTAATTTAAAATAAAGACAATGATGTATATTTGAAAATAACTGTGTAAATAAGTTGACAAAAATTTAACATAAGCAAAGCATATGGGCATTGATGTTTATTGATGATTGTGTATATAATCTGGATACCAACCAATTGGATTTAATAAATGATATATTTCAAATAAGCCATTCATTATAGTTTGTTTTTACTGACAAGGAGACTCCACGGGTCGTGACTCGTTGATTTTTACGAAAAAAATTTGTGTGTGCAGATCTCCACTAATAAAGTTCATTGGGCCAGCTATTAGACGCAATACTCAAGCAAACTCCAGAAAAAAATTCGTAAAGTTTGACCAAAACCAATTCTTGCTTATATACGTGCCCTTTTAAAATACTACACGATGTAGCCGTAGCCTATTCGGTAAGATGCAAGCTTCGTATCCCTATGGTCGTGGGTTCGAGGCGCGATCATGTATCCATAGCCTACTCGATAAGACGCACGCTTCATACCCCAATGGTCGTGGGTTTGAGACGGGATAGTTTTTGTTGTTTTTATTTCTATTTCTTCAAATTTTCCTTTTTTTATTTTGTTGTAAATTTATGGGTATGCTTTAATATTTATTTATTTTCGAAAATAAATTTTTAAAAATATTTTTATCATGGCTAAAAGCTTCAAATTTGTTGCAGTCATTTCTGTTATTAACGTAATATTATTCAACGCACTTTTTAAAGAATAAGTTACATTCCTTATTAATATTCAATGCACTTTTTAAACAATAAGTTACATTCAATGATAAATTCAGCTAATAAATAGTGCATTTATTTTTACTTGATTTATCAGTAATTTATACAGTCATATCTCACCTTACGTCGTTAATTCGTTCCAAAACTCGCCACTTAAGTCGAAAATGATGTAAGTCGAATTAGCTTTTTTTTAAAAAAAAAAAAAAAAAAAAAAAAAAAAAAAGAGAAAACGTGTTATATATTGCTTCTTGTTCCGAAAAAAAAAAAAAAAAACGACCTAGACTCCCTAAAAATAACGTCGCTAATAACATCTTTAAGCTTCTAAATAATTCTATAAGTTTCAATAACCAGTTCATACCACGACTGGACGAATGGTCAAGGTACAGTTGTACGCAGCGTAAAAAGTTGAACAAAAGTCAACTTCGCAATAAAGACGCAGCATCTAGCTTTTAGTAGATTTTTATTTTTTCTTAATAACAAAAAAACCGACGTAAAGTCGAAAATGACTTAAGTCGAGGTATGACTGTATTATAAAAATCTTTAATTCATAAAAACTTTTCTAAAACTATAATGAATTATATCGAAAAGTTATTACAGTATTAAGAAATAAATTATTTTAATAATTTCATATTATTTCTATAATGTCTGTGGCAGTTTCATTAGTGCCTAATAAATTTTTATAATTTTAAATATAAAATTTTAGGGGTAAAGGTTGATCCGATAAACGAAGAACATTTATGCTAGGATATACTATAATAAATCCTTTTCTGAACGAGTGTGTCAGGGGAGACTAGCCAAACGTTATGACATTTTTGATGTGTAACCATTCCTCTCATATAATAAGTTCCTCTATCTGTTTTTCGATAATCTGATTTATTATTAATCTCTTATGATAGGTTACTTATCATAAAAATTAAATTTGCTTTGCCTTTTGTGATGGCAAAGAACTTCCTATTTTTCTTTCAGGTGAAAAGGAGTGCCCGACGAAAGCAGAATACTGTGCATCGAACTTAAGTGAGTAGCTATCAGAGCGGGGGTAAAACGGATTACTACTTATTCTTATATTCTTATCTAAAATGGGTAAAACGAGAATCCATCTAATTTGAGTATTAACGCTATGATTCAGCATATTCTCGTAATGTTTAGAATATTCTCAGCAAGGGGGGTCAAGAGCATCAGGGGGAAAATTTAAGCACAGTCAATTAGCGCGTAGAAAAAAAAAACAAATTAATCCGGGCCAGGGGAATTTTAACCCATTAATCTCCTCTCGTCAGCCCTGTTTTCAGCTTTTACTCCTAGGCAGTTAAGCCAAGAACATCCAAACAAGCACCCAACGATCGATTGAAACAAGTTCAAATAACGGGTTTCACTATATTTTAATATGAACAATAAAAATTTGCATTGAAAAATAAAATACGAAAAATTACTCGAATTAATAAAACAATAATTTTTATATTATTAAATTGTTCA
>AYEL01064590.1:0-23571 GCA_000484575.1 Olivierus martensii
AGTGTTATATTTATTAATTATCAATAATTCATATTATGAAGATTTTTATTTTTAAAATAATTTTATAATTTTCAAAATTAAACACACAAAAAAAATTACTTTTCAAAGTTATTTATTTTAAATTAAAACTCATTAAAATATACATTAAATTAATTGATATTATAACGTTAGTATATATAATATTTATGAATACCATAATTCCTATAATTTGATTACTTAACATATTTCGTTGCTTTGGACGTGAAGGGTCCTAACTCAAAAAATTTCAAAATTTGAGTTATAATCATTGAAGGAGTGTAAAATTTAGACTTTTTACACTTCATCAATGGCACTAGCTAAACATCCTACAGGTACGTTTAGACGATGCCTCTCTACATGCAATGTGGTATGCAGAATGACGCATGCCTCAATGCGCAACAGCCGCATGATGCATGCAGCTTGCCCCTTCGCGTTCACACAAAAAGAGTTACTGTTATCATTTCAAATAACAGAAGGAAAAGAAGAAAAAGGAAGTACTGGACTCGCAAATATGTTGATCGATGCACTAACAACATCGGTATTTTGAACCAAGTCAGGATAGGTAGTTCCAGACCTCAATCCCTTAATTTTATTTAAAACGGATTTCGTATCCATTTGATATTTATTACCCAATTCTTGTATAGCATCACGTCGTGCTTCCCGGTTTTTGTATAAATTTATGGGAAGATTGCCGTAAAATAACTTGAAGACGATAGTCTTCAATATATTAAAGTGTTTTCTTCACAACTCAATCCATAAAGCAAAGAAAAAATTTGCGAAAAAAGTTTAAAAATAAAGCAACAAGATGATGCACAACTACTTGCACGTGTAATCCAACTAGGACGGGAAACACATGCGCCTTCTTGCGCCTAGTATTGCATCAGATTTTGAGGTATACAGCTTTGCATGCCTTCTCGCACGCCTAGTTGCATGCATCTTGTTGCATGAAAAGTAGCACCGTCTACAGGGGTGGGCAACCTTTTTTTGGTAGGGGACGTATAGAAAAATTTATGGTGGGCCACGGGCCAAAACAAAAACAATTTATAATAATCATATATATATTAATAATCAAATGTGGCTGGCTGATTGGATGTCCCTTTTTCAGTCGAACCACTGTACCGATTTCTATAAGTATGGGATCGTTAGAAAGGTCTAATTTTCGGATGTCTGCTACAGCCAAAATTATTTGTTGTTATTAATAATTTACAAATTAATGACAGTCCAAATTATTTGTTGTTATTAATAATTTAAAAATTAAAGAATAAAAATAAAAAATTATTTGTTATTATTAATAATTTAAAAATTAAAGAATAAAAATTACAGTGAAACTGTAATTCTACTAAAAAGACAAAGTCCTCAGAAGGCACTGTAACGTAATAATGGATGCCATTTTATGCTTCCCTCAATAATGTTGGGATTTCCTATATGAGTTCGGAGGTGTATTTAGTATTATTAAATTAAATCATAAGATTATATTTCCGCTCATTTATATGAGCGGGTAATTTCTAGCGGTATTTATTTAAAAAAGAGAAGATACAGATATGTAAGTATACATAGCGTTGGTATTACATATAATAAAATAATGTGGCCCGCGGGCCGGAGGATGCCCACCCTACTCTAAACATAGCTTAAATCATTACTTGCAGCTTGCACAAGTAATGGCTTAGGATGTTTAGCCAATGTAAAATTTAGACTTTTTACACTCCATAAATGGTTAATAACTCAAATTTTGAAATTTTGTGGGTTAGGACTCTTCATGTCCAAAGCCACGATTTGTATATCAGTGAATTTCAATCAAGATTTCGTAACATTCCTGAGGAACTTCGCGAAATTTTGAACTAAAGGCTATTAGAAAATGTTTTCAAATTCACATTATTGATTTAAAAGGATTTTTCACCGTTCTATTGATCTCCTAAATATTAAAATATATGTGCAATACAATTAGATTATTGTGGAATTGTTTAAATTTTGAAAAACTGAGCTTAATAAATATCGAATGGATGAAAATATTTAAACTCTGTGCGTTTGTTGGTTAATTAAAATAAATTCCGTATCCAAAACAATAAAAACTGAAATAAATTTAATTGGTAGAGTTAATTAAATATTAATATTCATTACGTTTAACGAATCATACATTCATACCTACAATATAACTATTCTAATATAATCCAATTCTTGACATTCGATTAAAATTATTCTGCCGAAAGATAGGCTACTCTCGATAAGATGAATAGATCCGGTTCGATAGAAAAGACAGTAATTCATTTGATACCCCGGGGTCTTATAAACTGCGAGTTATTTATAGCTATTCTAGTTCAATAAATATCCAGTATTAAGTACCGATTCATATCTATTCCAGTTTAATTCTTAACTGATTTTACCTTCATCTAACAAAAAAAAAATATTTCCTCTAGAACAAAATGTGATATCTAGAAAATAAACAGATGAAATGATATGATTTTATCGTTAATTATCTTAAATCGATATTATCATCATTAATAATGAAAATTAGTCAAAAGATATATCTATACACAGTGCAATTACGATATGTGGTAGCTTATAATAAATTCTTTTGAGATATATATATTTTTATAACTCGATCATTGGTTATATATCTCAATTTTTTAATGCCACTTTCTAATCTCGCTGATTAATAAATGGCATTACAAGCTCTACCATAGATTGCCTGCAAGTGTTCCTCATGCTTTGCTATACTCTTCTAACTTTAGCCTCCATTTTCTAGAGTTAAACTCATGAGTACATTCTCTCTCGCTTTCAATAAATGTAAATGAACAAGCAGAAATTGAGGTGACTTGATGATTTGATTGATAAATCTAAAAAATCAATATTTTCCTCAACTTATTAATTAAATATATTTACCATTTTTATCCATTTTAGATCAATGCTGTTTCCAATAATTCAATCTTGCTACAAATCTCCTATAAGTAATATCTGATTACAAAACTCGAGATAAGATGATCGAACGACGTTTTTCTAATTCGGAAAAAATTTGAAAAATTTTGGCTCTCGTCTATTAAGACCAATGTCAGAACAACTGCTATTTTGTCAACTATTATAGAGCTTAAAATGAAACGTTTATTACTTATTATTTGTTTTCTTCAATCTTTCTACGGGGTCTTTAACCAGGAATCCACGGAATTCCCGGAATTCTAGGAATACAGGAATTCACGGACCCCTTGGGAGTCCGTGGATTCCTTGTTAAGGACCCCGTAGGAATTCCTGGTTAAGATTAAGAATCTCGTAGTAAGATTTGAAAGTGTCCCAAGGGATCCTTGGAATTCTCTGAAGGATTTCCACAGATCCCCAAGGGATCGGTGAGCTTGAATGATTAAAATCAACTTATAAATTTATTTTTACTGACCACTAATTAAATCTAGCATTTCTTTCTCTTATAAATATATGCAATAAATTACAGCTATATTAGTTCAAGAATAGAAATACCATAGTTTCATATCACATTACAGTTGTTGCATATCTACAAAAATTTTCTATATATTAAATGCATTTTGCTATTATTCAATGTGCTAAGAAAGAAAAACATATATTCATGTTCATGTTTCATGTTTTTTTATTTTGTAATTATATTTTTTTTATAATTTTGTGCATTCAAAATTATTATTCTGAAAAAGGATCCGTGGCCTTCATCTAACAGGCAATGGGATCCATGGAACAAAAAATGATTAAAACCCCTGCTTTAAAGCATTTATCAAAACAACTAACATGCCATAATCGGTAATAAATCTATTGATAAAAGTTTACTAAATTTAGATATTCGAAATCGTTAAAATTATAAATGAAATGTTTATAAGATCGAATTAATTTAATATAATTAAATATTAACATTTTATTTATAAACGTGTTAAAAATTTATTTTTTTTTGAAAAATACGATATTAATCTATAAATGTATCCAAATCTATATATCTTCTGCATTAAATAATTTATAAAACTATTAACATACCACTTACTACGAGCTAGGAAATTACTAAAGTAAAATAGTGGGTTTGTTTAAAATGTTTTGTGCTATTAGCCTACATATACATAAACACTGTATACATTAACACAAGCATTTTATTTAGAGAAGTTGCTAATTAATGCTAAATATTTTTAACAACTTCATATCATTAACTAAAAGAAAATATTGTTTGAATTCGCAATTCTAAATAAGTTAAATGCATAAATAAGTACTCCCAAGTGCCATTATGCTTGAAATCCCTTAGGCTACACGCATTGGCGTGTAGCCTAAGGGATTTCAAGCATAATGATCTTTGCAATATGTGGAATAATCTCGAATAAACGAGATGAAATTTACATCACGAAATATTTATTGAGAATATAGCAAATAATTTTTGAAATAAATATAAACGGTAAACTTCGGAAGACATTTAAAATTTTTTTATTTCTTAAAATTAATCCTTTTCTTATACAGAGTAGCGTTATACCTTCCTTTATTTCAAAACAACAACAGATATTATACTTTTTTTTTATTGAACGTTGTATATCAAGAGTATCAGTATGAGCATTATTGTTATCATAAAACAATTGAATATATAACACCATGTTCGGTGAGAAGTTTTGCAATAGCAAGTATGAATCAGTTCGAACAAGAAAGTTGATGATGGTCTTGAACGGGGTTTGGTTCTCAGGAAATGAAGAAGAATCCACCACATGTTATATTCTGGGCCAGCATGACCCAAGGCACATTACTGGGCCTTATATTTTTATGGTCTTGTTAATGGGCAATAATGCAAAGATATGCTTAGACAATGGACATAGCTCACGGCAATTGGAATACAGCTATCATACTCCTGTTACAAGACAGAGCCCTAAGCATTTGGCTATCAGAGTTCGAAAATGCCTTAATAAATTGTTTTCAAACAAGTGCGGATCAGAGGCAGCTTGGAGTTACCTGGTCTGGTCATCAAGGAGCCCTGACTTGTCCATTCCAGACAACACTTTGTGGGGTTTCATTAAAGATAAAATCAAGTCAAAAGCGCTATCGAACAATGAATGAACTGCGGGCTGCTGTGATAGGAGCATTCAGAAATATCAAAGATTTTTCTCCGCAAAACTCGCGAAAATGGCACTGTATTCAGTTGTGTTACGATGGTGCTCATATTGATATTCTGGATACATAATGTTCAATACATATTTAAAAAATAAAAAAATGACAATATCTGTTTTACTTGTGAAATAAATGGGATATAACGTCACTCACTATGTATGGTTCACTCTGTAAAATAATGATAATTTATTCCTTTGAAAGTCCGATTCATTTGTTAATAAATTTTCTCCTCTCCCAATATCTAGCTAATTCCTTTATCTATTCGTTTTATTTTCCCTTTAAGATGAAAACTAAAATTAAAAAATTAATGTGAAATTAAACTGATATTCGATTCATTTGTTAATAAATTTTCTCCTCTCCCAATATCTAACTAATTCCTTTATCTATTCGCTTTATTTTCCCTTTAAGATGAAAACTAAAATTAAAAAATTAATGTGAAATTAAACTGATAATAATTTAAACTTCTTAAACTCATCGAAACGAATAAATAAATATGCTTGAAAAATTCAAAAAAAAAACATCATTCGATTCTCGAAACTCATGACAAAATGATAAATTCAGAAATTCTCTTAGAGGTTCACAATTTTATTGGTTTCAATTATATATAGGTCTTAATGATTATTGGAGATTCCGTTTAGTTCGAAACAATATGCAGCAGAAAAAACCACAATTTTATTGGTTTCAGATGATCGTAAGTCAATTATTTATAGGTCTTAATGATTATTGGAGATTCCGTTTAGTTCGAAACAATATGCAGCAGAAAAAATATATAATTTACATCAGTGGTTCTCAACCTTTTCATAAATGCATCACCAAACTCGAAATTCAAAAATTTCAATACCATCAACAAAAATATGTTTCGTATACAAATAGGAACTCAAGATTATACACGTACCACTAGTCATGTCTCGCGTACTACCAGTGGTATGCGTATCACAGGTTGAGAACCTCTGATTTACAGCACTGAAATCGATTGAAATGTAGATCATTTTGTATGAGCATCTGTCTTTTAGATATTTATTTTATTTTATTAGCATAAAAGGATAAAACATGAAAGCAACACCAACTAAATTTGCTTCTGAAAAGATAGCGAGATTTTGCAGAATCAAATAGAGAGAATTTTTGATGAAAATTCCGAACAAAAAACAATATTCTAAAGCAAACTTCAACAAAAAAAAAGATATTTCCATACTAAATAAAAGGTAATATTTTCGGATTCTTTATGACATAATTATAGCAAATATTGTATATAAAACATTCTATTATTATTAATAAAATCGAAATTTTTAATTATGTTTTCGGAAGGTATTCAGTACTATTTGAATCTTCGGAATCCGGGTTTTCAATCGCGTTTACCTTTAATTATAGCAGAGTTGGAGACTTACATCTAATTAATTTTTAGCATCTTTCAAAATATTGAAAATTCTATATCATCTGATGTGGTTTTAAGTCCAAAAGTTATATTACTAGTGTTTTATCAGGCATATTTAACTTTTTGTTTTATCAATAATATCCAAAAATTATTCACTCTCCAGGATTCATTTCCGAATTTTATATGAATAAAAAAGAATGTTGAACTAATTAAAAGAAATTGTTTCATAATAATTTTATTTTTATTATTTTAATAGTAAACATTCAGAATTATATCTTCAAATGGAAGAATAGGTCAGGAAGCTACGTGGGAAGAGATTGCTTTCCAGCCTTTCTGGATTCGAATTTCCTATTCAACTTACGTTTTATGAGGGAGAGCCACACCAATCTTCAATTTTTAATACACGCAAACTCTTTCATAGATATGACCAGCCCACGATGGGCTCCTAACTAGATCGCCTTCTCATAACTTTCATGTAGATTTTTCAAAATGAAACTTCCAAATAATGTAATTTAATCTTAAAAAGGAGGATTTGCATAACATTAATAAATAAATGTTTTTTTTTTTTTTTGAGTGAAAACTAACAACAACTGACAAGTCAATTTTTCTATTGTGTTCTAGATAAATAGGATTAAATAATTCAATAAAATTTTTCAATTAAGTCTTAGTATTTGTTAATATTGCTTTAAATATTTAAAATATCGGGTCATCCCAAAAGTAATGTCGTTTTTCGCATTAAGGTTTGAAAAGATATAAAAAATAAATCACTTGTTAATTAAGTACATATTCTTTATTTGAATTAATAACATTCTTCCAATGTTGTGAAAGGTAAAAATTCATGTTTAAAAAAGCTGAGACAGGTTTGATCAAGTGCACTATAAAAAGATTATGTTTTGGGATGGCTTTGATAATATCTACAGTATTTATAGATTGAAAGTAAAAACAAAGTATGAAAGGTGAAGTAACGATATTTTTTCCAATTATAAAATGATCAAAACAAGGATTAATATTTCTTAATACATAGCTTTCAACGAGATGTAGATAATACTTTAAAATACAATATAGAAACAGGATTTTGAAATTGCAGTTGTTCACATACGAGATTGGAACAAACTTTCTAGATCTTAGGAATCAATTTATAATAAAATTTCAGGATTTCATAATTTATGGAAAATTAGGAAGATGGACTCGTTAATAATGTGGCAAAAAAAAGATAAACGAAATGCCCATGTCATTTATACATTATACTAAACCCTTTTAAAGATACTGTGACAGGCGAATAGAGAAAACGAACAAAGAATTGTATTTTCTCTATGGGAAGCCACTAATTATAAGTGAAATCAGAGCCAGTCGTATCAGATGGCTAGGACGCCTGGAGAGGATGAATGAGGATCGTCTAGTGAAGAGAACATTCAGTGAACTTCCAACTGGAAGACGACCTAGAGGTCGGCCTCGAAGATGGAGAAATAACATTGAGAAAGACTTGGAGTTGCTAAACGTAAGAAATTGGCAGGAAAAGACAAAGAACTGGAGTGAGTGGGGAGAGGTGATGCTTGCAGCCAAGAACCTTGCAGGTTCGTGAGGCTAAAGAAGAAACCAGTTACGGCTCTTTATCATATGATTATATGTTCTAAATGTCTTCTTTCATTGCGAATGACATGTTTCATGCAATCGATTATATAGTTAACCATATAAGAGCACTGTTCGGGGGTTACATTACTAATCACTGATTCAATGTTCGTGGGAAGCTCTTGTAGAGTTCGTGGAGTTTGTGAAAAACATTTTTCTTTTTAACATTTCCCATAGAAATGTATCACATACCGTGAGGTTAGGACTTCGAGGCTGACAAGGAAAGGCAGACCTTGAATTGAAAACAGTTCCTCTAACAGTGCTCGGTTTCCTTAAGCTGTGGTCACACTGTGCAATTTTTCGTCGCGCGCGCGGCTGCAACAGCAACGGCAACGAATTGCAATCGCCAAATAGTGGTCACACTGAGAAATGTAGCTTGCGACGCAATGGATAGTCAGCCAATGACGTTATAGTCAAGGCGGATGTTGTTTAACTGTTATTTCTAGGGTTAGCGTTTAACTGTGCAATATAACAACATTAATTTAGTTTTAATAATTATTTTAGTTATCTACTACCTAGAGTTAGCGATAGGAATGGAATTAAAAAACGATTAAGAAGAATAAAGCTATACTTTTAAGAACTTCGCTTATTTCACGCCAAGCATGATTTTTTTATATCTTTTTTCGATAATTCACGGAATTGAAGTCCCACAAACAACTATGTTGTTGTAATAATTCAATAAAATTTGACTCAACCGTCGAATTTCATGCAACTGCCATCTTGGACACGTGTCAAAATTTCCTCGCTTTTCATTGGTTGCGAGCTTGCAACCGTCGCCGGGAAAACAATCTCTCTTGTTTTCAAGGACGGTTGAAGTCGCGCTCTATTCGGAGGGGGTTTACCAATTTGTTGGAAGAGCCATCGCTGTTGCAGTCGCACGCGCGGCGAACAATTGCACAGTGTGACCACGGCTTTAGCCTATGTGCGCGATGGCTTTCTTCTGCTGAACATTGCTTATCGAAATCCAAATTATTCAGTTCATAAAACATCTATAGATCTGCTTTATTAAACCGGTATATGACTTGCTTCCTGTATAGCATAGCGTTTATGTTTATTGTGTTGCGACGTGCATCCTGAACGAAATAGGAGCCAATAACGCCATGGCTTAAAACTGCTGCCAAACCGTTACTTTCTCTGACAAGTGAGTGAAGTACTTTGAGTGGATGGTGACACGTACTCGTCTCACTTTTCCAAGCCTAGAAAACGCATGTTTTGTTTATTTACATGACCATTGAGAAGAACATCATCATCAGTCCACCAACAATTTGCCAATATAATGTTGGTCATCGTAAAGATTAGCTAACACTCGTGCACAATATTGCAAGCAAGTACGGAAATCCTGAGATCTCAATTCATGAAGTACCTGAATACATAGAAATGAGCGCCAACGTCCTTTACCACACGAAGTAAATTGGTTCTTTCTAAATACAATTCTTCCACTATATATGCTTTTCTTTGGAGACTGGAAAATTTTTTCCAACAGTGTTGTTTGTTCTGGTGCTTCGTGGACGTCTAGAATCTCTAGATCGTACACATTATGATTTGTCACTAAAACAACTGTTCTGAACATTTCCACCCATTTAATATGATTTTCTTTGATGGTGTTGGTAATTGAAAATGTTCATCAAAACCACTGCGTACATTCACCAAGGATGGTCCATCATTACGTCCTGTACCATAGCTTCTGAAATAATGTTCCCACTCATTGTTCTATCA
Source organism: Olivierus martensii (assembly GCA_000484575.1). Taxonomy (NCBI): domain Eukaryota; kingdom Metazoa; phylum Arthropoda; class Arachnida; order Scorpiones; family Buthidae; genus Olivierus; species Olivierus martensii. The sequence goes on from AYEL01064590.1 coordinate 9,821, forward strand.
GATATATTGTGGCATGATTAGCCAACAATCTGTGAGCAAGAAAGAATATAACTGATTAATATATTTCAGACTTTTGGTTACCTTTTTTTTGCACCATCCTGCTATACAATATTCAATTTCAAAACAACCAACACTAGCAAAATTCAATTTTAAAGAGTCTTCATTAAATCCTCGCCAAGAAAAATTCTCAAACTTAAAAGAACTAATAATATATTAATATATTGATATACTATATTTTGCCAATATGTCATAATAAAATCGGAATGTACGATTATTATTATTATTATTATTATTATTATTATTAATATTATTAAATCGTTCTGTTGAAGTTTTGGAACTGGTTACTTCCTAAATTGGTTTTATCCATGGCTTGTTACAAAATATTGGTTACTGTTACTTTATTCGAAGTGTTATCTAACTAAAATTCTATCACAACATTTTTAAACATCGTCGTACAACACTTGATGAAGATTGGGCACTACCTGCATTAGCAACTGGAAATAGAGTTCTCACTGTCAAGTTATTACGTACATCTGGAATATTTCACTGTTAGATTATTATTATTTACACCTGAAAAATTCGTGTTAAATTTTACATTTAACCTTTAAATTAATTTAATTAATTACCGTATTAATTAATGACCATTACAGAGTAGCTGACATTTTTAGTTCCGGTACATAGAATAGTTATATTTTATAATTAATTAATTAATAATATAAATTACATTATCACTTTATATTAAATAATAATCATTAAATATTTTATGTTTATTGATATTTTTCAAATTTATAATGTTTTCTATTAAATAAATAACAAAATCATCTTTCTTCAAGTACATCTGAAAAGTTTACCTCAAACATTATTTTCCCCGATTTATCGTTATGCTTCAGAATTCAGGATAATAAATTTTTTTTAATTTAAAATCAATATGTTAAAAAAAATATGACAGATTTTAAGAGACTACTATATATAAGATTTATTTAAATAATAATAATAATAATAAATTTACGAGAACTTGTTTTTATAAACTGATATTATCTATCAAGTTATCGAACTTTCAGAAAACAATCGAATGCACATCCTGTACCCCCACGTCCCAGAATGGGATCGCCGGGGACAGACAACCAGACACACAGACGAACACATTAAAAATAATATACTGTATAGTGATAAGATTTAATAAATTTAATAATAAAGAGCGGACACATCAAATGGCCGTATTTGTTTACGATTACACCGAAATAAGAAACTAAAATATTCATAATTATTTTTCTAATAGAATTAAGAGGACAAAACATTAATCAGACGACATAAATAAATGATTCTTGGACATTTTAGTTAATTTTCTATTAATAGCAACGAGTAAACCACACGCATTTCAATGCAGTAATTTCCTAGTACGTTATTTAGAAAATAGCCCAGACGAATTTTTCATTTAGTAGATCGATAAAAAAAATATATAATAAAAAAAAAAAGTCGAATTTTGAGAAACTCGTCGCGACCGTGTTTAACAAGGACATTAAAAAGAAAAAAAAAGTTAAACGGCGACACGTGTATTTGTAATTATCATATTTTTTTTTTAGATATTCTTAAATATTCTCGAAAATGTCTCTAAACTAGTACCCATTTATTATTATTATTATTATTATTATTATTAAATCGTTCTGTTGAAGTTTTGGAACTGGTTACTTCCTAAATTGGTTTTATCCATGGCTTGTTACAAAATATTGGTTACTGTTACCTCATTCGAAGTGTTATCTAACTAAAATTCTATCACAACGTTTTCAAACATCCTGTCCCATTTTTTAAAAAAGTTAGGATACGAACTTGGTCGCGTGAGCCATTTATGTTACAAAATATGTTGTTTCTTTACTTGTTTCCTAGGAATAATTTAACTACCGAGAACCGGCAAATCTTAGAAATCGCCATAAAAGTAGGATAAAAAAAACATAATTACACTTTGTCTTTCTGTTTCAAAATCAAAACCGATATTATAATTGCGCATCCGTTGGAAAATATGCAATTTAGACGAATTTTAATGAATTGCACCTTATATATCACGTAGAGCAATTTCGTTAATAGCATTGTTTTCCATTAAGCAAAACACATCGATGTCGATAAATAATTACTCGACTTCTGCATAACAAAACATCAACATCTCTAATATTTATTGATACAGTGGTGCCTCGCAATTCGACATTTGAGTTTCGTGGTTGGCGCATCGCGTGCATGGATTTGTGTGATGTCATTTGCTATTTGTCAGTTCTTTTTGGGCTACTTTGGAATCTTGCCCGTGTTGTATGTGTTAATTTTCAATTCTACATTTTTCAGAAAGTAAAACCGTGTTGTTTGTGTTAATTTTCAATTCCACATTTTTCAGAAAGTAAAAATATTGTTTGTGTTAATTTTCAATTCTACATTATTCAGAAAGTAAAAAATTTGGTACATTTTTCAGAAAGTAAAAAGTTTGTAATTATTATTTTTTGAGTGAAAATTTCTTCAGAAAGTAAAAAATTTGTAATTATTATTAGTTTTTTGAGTGAAATGTAAGGATGGGTTCGAAGAGAACTGATCAGAGGAATAACCTTCGAAAAGAAGAACACTCGATTGAGCAAAGAGACGAAGAAAAAAAATTGTAGACAAAGTGAAGAAAGGTAGAACAATTAAAATGTAACTCGAATATGGCGTTCCTACGACAACTGTGGCAACGTTTTCAACAGAGAGAGAAGATTGTGAGTGCTAGGGTGTCTGCTGGAAGACTTCGCAACAGAGAGAGAAGATTATTGAGTGCTTGGGTGCCTGCTGGAAGACTTCATTCCAACATCCAAGGGCTAATAAAGATCGCGGATGGTTCTACTGGAAGACTTCATTCCAACATCCAAGGGCTAATAAATTGTCTATTGCGTATAAAATAGTGTATTTTATAATTTAGTGTGTTATACAATAGTAAAACACATATAATAAAGTAAATAATATAGTGTATCTCTCTCATCTCACCCATTAGGGGAGTGGGATGGGACCGATAACGAATTAATCTATTTTACATAGTCTTATATGGGAAATACTGTCCCGCAATTCGACATTACTTCGGCGACTGATTAGTGTCGAATAGCGAGACAATACTGCATTACTTAAGCTTTTTAGAAAAAAAATCTACCATTGTTATTAACATCTTAACATCACTAAAATTAGAAACGGGATCGCTTGATAAATATTCTAATTATAGTCATTTTTTTATTGTAATTTATATTATTAACCTATTTATCACGCCAAAAAAAGGCAATTATCTCGAACGATAATCTGCTCATCTTGATATCTAAAATAGTTATCGTAACCAGACTATATATATATTTTAAGAAACATAATTGCTATAAGCGTCGTATTATTCAACTAATTTATTTTCGGTTTTTTAATATCATCATAATTCGGCCACGATCGATAAATATGTAAGAAAACAAAAAATTTTATTAATATACTGTATTAATAAAAAAAAAATCTAATGTCAGACAATTAATTTAGTAGATTTGTTATAGTGAAATAGATTTAATTTTTCGAGTCTAACGGTGTAGAGCAAGCGAATCTGCTAAACGTTAAAAATTATGTACTTTATAGCTGTTGTTAATGTAGGCCTATACATAATCCAATTTTTTCGTTATTTTTCATTAAATGTTCGTCTCACTTCATAAATGTGATGGTACGTAACTAAATTTATTTTTAAATGTTTATTCAAGAATCGATATTTATTACTGTAATTTGCATGTTTTGCGGCAGAGAAACCATTAAAATGTTCGTCTCACTTCATAAATGTGACGGTACGTAACTAAATTTATTTTTAAATATTTATTCAAGAATCGATATTTATTACTGTAATTTGCATGTTTTGCGGCAGAGAAACCATCAGTGGAAAAAAAAAATTTTTTTACGAAACGTAATTTTATAAATATGATAATTTTTCTTTCGAATAATCTTATGAAATCTGTGATTATTACGATTTTAAGCAGTTGGAATTATTAAAATTTGATTTTTAAAATGTATATAAAGATCATCATCATTTAGTTATTGCTAGTTTTCGGTTAGTGTTTCCAAAAATTACTGTATAATAATTCGTGTTTATTTTTTATTTAAGATGTTTTCTGAAATCAGAATTAAATTTATCAGATCATCTAATTATATACATATAAAAATGCTGTTTGTGTACGTAAGTTTAGCGTAATAATAAACAAAAAAACAGGAAATTAAACAACAAAATCCAATCTTTTAAGAGATATAATCAAGTTGTAAAATTATGGTTACAGGTATAATGTAGCTTATACCCGTTTTCATTCCTATAATAATCTCATAATTAGATACTTTACTTTGTTTTATCTTAAAAACTAGTTTGGTAAATAACATCAATTTTATTTAAGATATCCAAAATGGAACAGCTACAATCTTTTTTTTTTTCTATTATTTTATTTTTCTACCGGATGTTGACTAGAAATCTTAAAAATAAACAGAGTCAACCTCAGTAATGCTTCTAATACTGTAAATGTTGAAAAATTTTTGTTATATTTCTACGTCAGCATATAACAAAGCAATTTTCTGAATATAGAGCGCTTTGCAAACCAATATTCAAACCTTTTAAACAATTAATACACCCCATTAAATATTTTTCCCACGATAAATATCTTCAAATCTCAAAATTCTTTAAGCGATATGTGATTCTGAACGTTAGGTTATAAAAATAAAAATTATATATATCGACTGGGCATACTATATAGATATATTATGGTGTATATTAATCGATTTATTAAGAGTAAACATTGTAAGCATATTTGTTACTGAAAATAATGCGATTTAACGAAAACAAGTTGAGAGATGCTAAACATGACAATTGACACCTGTTGGATGGGATCAGCGAGCGACGATAGTTATCCCAATCATTTAATGTAGATTTTTTTACTATTTGAAGAAGGAACGAAATAAAGTGCAATGAAGAGAAGATAAATCTGATCATTTATAGCAAATTTAGCAATTGTTTTGTATTCTGTTTTAGTAAAAATGATGTTAAGATCCTGGCAGATGATTAGTGATTCTGGAAGATGAGATGAGCGGGCATGAAAAGTACAACATTGAGAACTTCTACACGTAACATCTGCATGCATGGTATATATTTGTGGATATAATAATCGCTTTAATATTAACTTTTGTTTTAAATTAACAATATCTCGAATATATCGCTATGATTAATAATTTCTATTATCGAAGGCTCCTTAACTTTAGATGTAGAAATCTATTTTCGTCTTTTACAAAATAAAATTTTATTCTAAACTATAAAAAATTTTTCATAAAAAGTCTAAAAGAACTACGACAAGAAAGTTAATTTAATTTTAAATGTATTGTTTATTTGTTTGACTAAATGCAAAATTATTATTTTGCATTTGGTCAAACAAATAAACAATATAGATTTTCAAACATTATACAGAATGATCCGTAAGTCAACTGGACAGGTATATTCTTCTGTTAAAAATAAATATTTTATTAAAATAGATCCAGAAAGACTTTATTACCGAATTATCACGCAGGAATGGTTGAGAGGGGGAGGGAATCTTTAGATGTAGGCTATGTTTACCTACTAATCTAAAGATTCCCTCCCCCTTGTTAACGTGTTGTACCACACTAAATATCAAAGAAAAAGTTAGATTTTAAAGAAACAAGTCTTCGGAAAATATAGCCTACTTTTAAATATTGTTTTTCGCCTCAATCATTTCTGCAAAAACCGTTTTTGCGTGATAACTCGGCAATAAATCCTTTTCGGACTGATGTTCATCAGAAATTTTATGCTTCTGACGGTAGAATATGCCTGTTAATTTGTACCATTGACTTATAGATCATCCGACATTAGAGATGTGCGATAAAAAACAAAATATCGTATCGGCGATATTCCGATACGGATTTTCATTCGATATTTGATATCGCGATATTTTGGGATGATATCGAAAATATCGCGATATGATATTTAGAGGAAAAAACGAACAACAATTTCCTTTAAAACTCATTTATTTGCCAGGTGCGATTAAAAATCATCAGAAATTTGATTCTATTGCTGATTTCGGCATCAAAATCGATGAAATTCAGGCTTCAACCTGCTTCTTTTTGCACATACCACTGCACCTACTTTACTAAACAAACATTCAGCAGGCACTACTGATGTGGCTGATATAATCAAATACTTCAGTGTAATCTATGATAAATTTGGACAGCAAAAACTTGAACTTATCCAATATTTTATTGGATCTTCATAGCGATCTAACATTGCCTGATCCAAGTAGTGGCGTAGTTGTTTTTTTTTTTTTTCAATTAACCTGTTATGACAGTCCCAGTAGCTGGGAATTTTGTTCCCTTTAGGCAAAATTATTTGTTATATTGTTATTTTATATTATTATTATTTTATATATATTGTTATTTTGTTCCCTTCAGGCAATATATTATTGTTATTTTATATATATTGTTATTTTGTTCCCTTCAGGCAAAATTCGAAAAATCGCGTTATCTTTAACCAAGTCTTTAACCGATGTAATTTAACCGTAGATAAATTTAACTAACGATTTAAATACATATAAAAACCGTTAAATTATCGCAAGTATAATATTGTATGGTCCCAACTCTACCCTGTATAATAATCATTCCTCGATTTACATGATTTTTGACTCTCCATTTCTAAATGGAATAAGGGAATACTGTATATGAATTACGTTTGCTGTTTGTACGCTTTTTTATTATACCTGATTTGGATAAAACTCATATATGTTATTAAGTCACACAAGAGGATCAAGCTTATTGAAAATGATCGATATCTGATCATATCAAAGGTAGAATGTTTGTCAAAATGATATATTTTGTAAATATTATCCAATTTAATAAAAATTCTGGCATATTATAAGGCCCGCTAAAGGATGGTGTGCGCTTAAAAATGATCAAAATCGATTTATTATTAAATAAATCGACTTAGCATTTGATAAGCGAATCGATTTTGATCATTTTTAGCACACACGATCCCTATAATAAGCGCAAATTTCATTTAAATTGGAAAATATACACATCATTTTGACAAACATCCTGCCTGATACGATCAGATATCGATCATTTTTAATACGATTAATTTCGCAGATTGTTCCAATGTCACATACTTTTATATTTAATTCAGATGAGATAATATTTATCCGAGATATTGCCCCCCAAAATAAATATTTCTCTCAATTATTATATCCGATATAGATCACTTTCAATAAATTTGAAACTGGTTAAATAATGGAAAGAGCCAAGAGTGATTGATGATCTTGACTGATTTGTTTATCGCGGTTAGATAAATTTACTACCAGAATTTTATAATCCACGGTAGATTTCACTATTGCACGATTTTTCGATTGTGAAAAAATAATTCGAGGGTGATTGATTCATCGATCTTGACTGATGTGTTTATCGCGGTTAGATAAATTTACTACCAAAATTTTATAATCCACGGTAGATTTCACTATTGCACGATTTTTCGATTGTGAAAAAATAAGTTCTTTAAATAATTTTTTTTTTGCTGACACAAATACCAGTATATAGAGGCATAAACATCATCTACATATATGCTCACCGCTTTCATCTCACGGTGCCAAGCTGCCTTCATAAATCTCTGTTTTTCAAAACGTGTTTCTCGGATTTATCTGAAAGATATTTCTAATTTTGGGAACATTAGTCATTACTTATCGTACGTTAAGTGTTCAATTAGTTAGATTCAAGTTTTCACGACTTGTCCAATGTATATTGTTTTGAAACTTAATAATTTAATAGTTAATATTTTACTATAACCTATCATAATTCACAGCAACTGATTATATTATCTATTTTTATACGTTCCAAAATTTATGGTACAGAAACTTTGGATATGGTTCTCTAATTTTGGAACGGGAGTTTAAAATTTCGTAGAAGTTTAGATATTAATGAAGAATTTTGCACAGGAAAATAGTTAATAAAAAACCGAGCTGGTTAGCAAGGTAACCATTTACCAGATTACCTTGCTAACCAGGTAAGCAAACAAATTTTTAATTGATTTTTTCCGAAAAGTGAAGATTATTATATTGCGAGTTTATAAACAAAAAAAAAAAGTTTATTGCGACGAAAAAGCAATGAATTTTGATTAAAAATCTACATGCATTACAAAGATTAATTTTATAGATTTATTTATATTTTTTGTTTTTGAATAAAGATTCTTTTTTCACTTTTTTATGCACAAGAACTTCCATTATTTTCGTGTTTCGTATTATGTGGAATTTTTCTCTGAACGTAATCCCCGCACAAATGGAGAGATGACTGTAACATTTTATTAATGTTACATTCATCTATCTCTTCGTTATGTACTGTTCAAATTTATCTTTTGAATATTCGTAACTGGTAAACTGTTATTTTAACTATTGTATTAAAACAAAAATTGTTTGAATTAATTCAAAAACCAGTTAATTTAAACAGATCAGTCGCCATATTTTGTTTCAAAATTGAAGGCTCAGGAAGATCGTTAGTTTTTCTCATACAGTGCTAATCACAAATTGAAAAAAAATAATAAAAAAGTTTATAAGTTATTTATTTTGAACTGTTATAACCGAAAGAAATTATAATTTAAAGAAATATATTTAGTTCATTTAAAAATTGGTCCTTCTTGAGTGGAGGAGAGAGAATTTTTCATCAACGTATATTCTATGATGATATAGTATTGCACTTAAGATGCAGCAAAATTCATAGAACTTTGAATTTTCTATTTATTTCTTCTGAATACTATCTATTCAGACTGAAATTTCACTGAAACAAGTGAAATTTCCAGTCTGAATATCATGTCCAAAGTGGCATGCGCCATTTTTATACGATACCCTTTCGCTGGGGGACGAAAAAAAATCAATGATGAATATTAGTGAATATTTTCGAAAAATCGATCCATTCATAAATGCAGACTCATCATACAGTATGTTTCATATACAGATATTCTAATAAATATTTGCATAAGTTATTTTATAAAAACAATGGTACGCAAAACGAATTTCTTCAAAAAGAAACGGAAAAAACTTTAAAATTTATTATTGTTTTTAACTAAAAAATGAATTATTTTCAACTAAAAAAAAAAATTACAAACTTCCAAAAAGTCAATTATGCAAATTAACTATAGATAAAAATGAAAATTATTGTTTAAATACATTCGATACGTACCGCATCGAAATTTTATTTTTTGTCTCTATAATTTACAAAGAGCACACGAATTTTCTAGAGAATTCATTAGAAAAATTTGTGTGTCATCAATTTTAAGAATTATTTATCATAATCAGGTCAAAATAAATAAATCTGATTATTTATATTATAAGCATCCATTTTTTTCATGGAGAGAGAGAGTGAAGAACCATAGGATAACCAATTGATGAAATTATACTTTCTAGCTCAAAAGTAGTGCACATCATATTGATTCATTACTTAGACAAATTTAAAGTGTTAATCGATAATTTATTTAACAGAAAAAGAAAAAAAATCATCGATACGAATGGTAACTTTTTATTTAATTAATATTTTCGAAACAACGAATACAGTAGATACGGTCGGTTAATTTAAATTAATGCTGGAGGGCAGTAGGCCTAAGAAAAAAAATTTTGCATTTATTACTTTAAACAATTATTTTTCACACACGCTGAATTTTTATTCTATTTTTAAAATAATAATAAAAAAACCTGCTTATTTATATTATTTAAAACGATTTACGAAACTTTCCATAACAATTTCTATTTATAAATAATATTTTTATTACTTTTCCCCCCTTACTATTTACGTTTTAACTGGATTAAAGCTTATATTTTCAGCTTCGTTTCAATAATAATAAAAAAAGTATGATTAATAGTTTAGTAACATCTTTTTAAAACTTTATAATATCTCGAATATAATAAAAACCGAAAACAACAACCAAACAGTTTTCAGGAAACTGTATTCTATCAACTTTTTCGTTTATTTTCCCTTATAAAATCAGAGAGATAGTAGTAGTAGGAGGTTTGAAAACACCTGCCTCAACTCGACTTATTCCCACGGAAAGTAAATATGGAAAAATGTAGATGTTGTTAACTCATTATACTTTAAAATTTTTAAATTTAAAAACTGATAAAATAATAATTTGGTACAAAATATGTGTATAACAAGACAAAAAACTTGCTTCTTCCCTACGAATAAATTTCGATGCTGTAAGTGAAAACAGTTTTTTTAATGTGAATCCGCTTTTCCTTCCTCTTTTTTTTTATAACGCGAATGCATTATACTATAATATAAATATAAATGTGCGACCTTGTCTGCTTTTACTACTACTACTACAGCTTAACTTTTAAATACTGCAAAATAATTTAAAACATTCGCGAAAGAATTAAAACAATAAGCAAGAATGCGACAGATTTACGATGACAATTTAAGAACAATTTGATTTATTGCATATAATGAATCTGAGCAAAAATTATCCTGCTTCTTTTTTACACATTAAAAATTTAAATCAGCATTTTTTTTTTTTTTTTTACATTTTAAATATGGTAGCTTTAAATACAAAATTGGTGAGTGATGTGATGAATGAGGCGCCAATGCAAAATTGCGTTATATAGGGTGTCCCAAAAGTTGCTATCTATCTTGAAAACTAATGGGAATATAGGAAAACAGGTTTAAGACAACAAAATAGCTTTATTTCAAAGTAAATGCCATACAAAAGAGGGATGTTTAGTGAGCAGTCTGCACATGGCGACCGTCGGTATCTCTTATAGAGTTCAAAGCGATGCAGCATTGGTTGAAATTTCATCTCTAATTCACGGATAGCCTGTCTGTTGGACCTGCCTTATGAAACTTCCTCTCAAAATTCTAATTTCCGTGCATTCATGCCTTTGATCTTGCCTGTTATCACAAACACTCGTTTTTCCATGGTCAACGCTGCATTACTTTGAGCTGTGTAGAGATAACGAGGGTCGCCATGTACAGACTGCTCACTGAACATCCCTACTTTTAGGTGGCATTTACTTTGAAATAATGCTATTTTGTTGTCTTAACTCCGTTTTCCTGTATTCGTATTAGTTTTCGAGATGGATAGTATCTTTTTGAACACCCTGTACTTTAATACTTTGATATTTTTTGTTTAATAGTTTTTTAATTATTATTATTTAATTTTAATTATTATTAAACAATAAACAAATTTATTTTTTAGTAATTTAACTATATATTTATTTATCGTTTTGATTACTCATAATTTAAATTTTAAGAATTTTATAACGGTTTTTGTGAGTGCAAAATCGTCGATAAATATCGAACAAACATTAACTAACGACATATGTTCCCATAATTTATATATTCGATTTTATTAGTAAATTCGACTACATTTTCCTCCGTTCTTATTGCAGAATCGAAGCAAACAGAACGGAAAAAAAAAATCCTTTCAATAGAATTGCATCTTGATAAGTTGGCAGTAAATACAGTTATGAAATGACGACTTGTGTCATTATTTTCCTGGTTGCAAGTTGGTCACGAATCGCGTTTTTTTCCAGAGAAATTTAATAATTTATGCGAGAATTCATCATCTTAATTATAACAAATTTTTAGAGCATATCCAAATAAAATTAAACAATCAGATAAATATAAAACAAAATAACAACAATGAGGGTTATATTACTCTTATGTAGGAACAAACGTTTGACTTTTTTTTTTTTTTCTCGTTACATGAACTCGTGTTGATAAGGTAAAAAATCAAGTTAACAACAACTTCAAGGATAAAACATTAAATATATTTTTAAAAAAATCATGAAATTTTTGGATATATTCCAATTTAAATAAGAAACGTTTTAATAATTTTGTAAATGGTTGTTGAATAATTATAAACTAGCAAGTTCTGCTGCTTCTAAGAATACAAGGAATCAAAAGCACTTAAAGCAGGAGAAATATTGCTATTTTATTATTAGATATATACCACATATACTAATAAGTATATATCTAATAATAAAATACAGTATTTCCCCTGCTTTAAGTGGTTGTGATTCCTTGGTTGTTGAATGCAAGACAACCACAAAGAATTTCTAAACAAGAATTCATTTTTTTGTTCACAAACTGTTTTCACGCAAGTTTAAACAAATCACGAAAATAAACTATATACATAATATAAATTTCTAAACAGTAAAAACTTAACATAAACGGAAGAAAGAGTAGGATAAACTGAATGAAAAACATAACAACACGTGTAATCTATGACGCACAGAGAATTGTTCCTGGAAGCAAAGTGATCAATGTTTTATCTGATATGAGTCCTGAAGAAGGTTAAAGAACCATTTAAGAGTGAAATTATCAGAAATGAGATGGAAAAAAAAGACTGAATTATCACTAATGACGTAAGATATCTGTTATTACAATCTGATTTCCTATTAGTTTGCACCTAATGCATCATTCCTCTTAAGCACAAGTGCTCTTTAGAATCAACTGTAAAGTTTATTCACGATCTTTAAGATCTCAAGATCGATTCGTGCATCCTTTCATAACGTTGTGGTGCATTAAAAGCTTTCTCGATATACAAACAACAGAAGAAACAGCTTTATATTACGAAACAATACATAATTTTTTAATTATCCAATTAATCTAGATATAGTTTCTATTAAAAACGTGAAAATCCACAAGAATATTGTGTGAACGAGAATCTTGTGCATCTTTAGCTTTACCATCAGCAAAAGTAACTAGAGTATCACTTAAAGTTTAAGCAAAAGTTGAGGATGATGAAACACGTGTGTTGCAATAAACAAAAAAAAAAAAGTTTCGTATGCAATAAATATTTCTAAGAATGTTTCCTTTAAGTTTAGCCACTAGGTATATATTCTATAGAATTGTGTTTTAACATGAAGAATGGCTACTCCTGCTATCCATTAATTAACAGAAAGGCAAAAGGATAACCAGGAAAAAACATGATATGTACAGTTTCCTTTTAAATATTTCTATCATCTTTCCTTTTAACAGGAATATTTGTAGAAAACCAAAATAAATATTAATTTATTTAATTATTATTGTGTTATCAGTAATATATATATTTTTTTAAATAAATAAGAATATATGAGTTCTAGTGAATAAAGAACTCGCTAAAAATCTTGTTCAAATAACCTTGAAAAATGAAGTTCAATAGAAATGATATGCATGTATATCCCTTTAAAACTTATGCTACTGTCTTATCAAATAAAAAAAAATGTTTTTAAATAATAATTCTATTGCAGTAAGAGAAGAGTAAGAAGGAAAAAAGGAATAAGGAAACAGAAAAGAAAAATAAAATGATGTTAAAGGAAAGGAAATAAATTTCTGAAAAAATTAAGAAAACAAGAAATTTATTTAAACAATAATAAATAAATAATGATCATTGACAACGCATTTTTGATCGTCATTTTATGCTCTGCTATTTTAAAAATACAAAGTGGGTGATCGGTTAACGAACATATTCCGTTCCAAGAAAATGTTCGTTATACGAATTGTTCGTTAACCGATCATCGATTTACCATAGGTTTTAATGGGAATTTGATTAATTCGTTCCGGAGACCCAAAAAACATAGTAAGAAATTATATAATTTTTTATTTATATTTATTTATATGTAATAACAATAATATATACATACATAGTCTTGCATTTTCATCTATTATATTTATTTTCCGATAAAGAATCTGTCCAATATCGATTGCTTTTCTCTCTCCTTCAGGATTTTTCG
>AYEL01064592.1:0-16320 GCA_000484575.1 Olivierus martensii
GGCCAGCCTGTAATGGGCTCTCTAAGTGGTCGCCGCCAGAATAGTATAGTTGAACCGGACAGTTGAAGGATGGGGTTCAATAGACCGGGTCCGGATTCCTCCTGAAAAACTGGAGGTATGGGATCCGGATTTGAGACCGGACCCTCCAGGGTGGTAAGCCACAGCTTTATCACGCGGCCATCCTAGACCTTTATATTTAAAAAATAATGAAATATATGGTTTATGCCATACAGACTTCGTCACAAGTTGAATGCATATATTAAAATCAAAGAAAATTGATGATAACAATTAGCTCATATATGCAATTTTGTTGTCATTGTTTATGAAGCTTACATCAATAAAAAAAAGAATCACAGTTTGAATATTTTGTTGTGGGCTTTTTTAACAATATAATTAAATTTAGCCGAGTTAATTTAGTATAATTAAGCATATTAAATTTTTAAAATAGATTTATAATTTTCAAATTTCCATGGGAATTGGGATCACGATGCTTTAAAGAAATAAATTATTTATTTGTGAGAATGACATTTTTAAAATAGGTTTTCTGAAAATATGAAAACGTAGCTAGCTCATAAATATGTAAACTGCATAATAATTTAAAATTAACATAATAAGATAGAGAAACTGTATATTCTTATGGTCTGTATAACTTTGTTTTAAAGAATCCTTTTTGACTATATGAATTGCCATTACTGTATATTCAAATTCGAAAACATATTTTCGATTACATTTGCAATATTTATTCTTATTTGATAGACTCCATATGAAAATTTTACGTATTATGTAATGAAAATAAATATTCATGCATAATATTACTGAAGAAATGGAATATTAAACTTTTTAGATAGTAAAAATAATTTCAGAAAAGAATGTAAGAAACAGTTGTCTATAATGAAAGATGATCTTAATATTGACAGTCCATTTATAACTTGATGATTGATGAAAATTTCGTTAAATTATGAATTAATAAATATTTTATAAGCGTGCAACACGTTAAAATTAAAAAAAACTAGCCATATTCATGCGAAAATTTCGCACATAATATTCCATACATGTAGTGCCCTGGAAATTTCAATTTTCCAAATTTTTTTTTAAAGAATTCAATTTTTAAATAAAGATGTGCATGAAATGACGTAATTATAACACACTGATGTGATTGTATGTCAGTGTGTCATAATTACATCATTTCATTAGAATCTAGTAGTTTATGTGTGAATTACATTCAAATTGAATAATATTTAACCTTTAAATATTATGGGAAGCCACACTTGGATTTATACTGTAAATTTTGATTCACACTGTTTGTTAGGATCATTCATGTTCCATTATTTATGTTGTATTCACATTTTTTAGTTTAAGTTCAATCAAGTTTTAAGAATAATATCTTATAACAAGTTAATCAAGATACTCATCTTTCAGTAAGTAAGTATGAAGAATCACATGCTTTCTGTTAGAGATTTGGCAGCAATGGCATTTAATATTAGACAAAGAAGGGAAAAGAATGGAAACAGTAATATAAAAAGGCGAATTTGAATTCATAAGTAAAAAATTAAGATGTAAATACTGTATGGGGAAGATCAAAGTTAGTTGGCACAATTCTTCAACTCTATTATATTGAGGGTGAATGATTTTCGAATATTGAAAGAATATCACGTTTGCTCCACACTCTACACGAATCTCTTTTAGACGTAGTACATAGAGCAAACTAAGCATTTGATACAGGAAATTATATACGTTACCAATGCCACGTATGACAATCAATTCTATCTCGTACACTGGGTTAGATTGACATCGGCTTGAATATACTAATCTACTTATACAGAATTAGAATATAATTCAAAGTATATAATAAAACAATCATCCTATGTTGACATTATTAGGAACAAAATGAACAATATCCATAATCAATGATATTCATCATTAACGAATCGAAAAAAATCGCTGAAAATGGATAGTCTTATTTTTTTTAAAAAAACAACTTTCCATTCATTTAATTTAGAGTCTGAATCCTATGATTATTCATAGTTATGCTATCTATAATACAAATTATCAAATTAGTATGGATTAAATCCATTAAAACTATTAAAAGAGAAGATTAAAAATCGCATTTATAAAAATCGCCCAGACTGATTAATATGGTAATAACCTAAAGAGAGGAAGTTGTGCCCTCTTCCTGGCACACTGGGTGCACTAGTTTGATTTTAAATATAGTATAAAAAGTAATAAACAATTTCCGCGACAAAAAACTACTGCACTATCGTGAAACTAACAGAACAATATTGAATAATAATAGAAACTTAGTGATTTAGCTGATGTTTTCTGATCATTGTATTCTTATGCGAGTTTATTTGAAGTATGATAATCAACTACTATCTTCTATATCCTACCAGCCACAAATTTCTTTATTTGGTAGAAATATCATGAATCACTCTTAGAAATGTAGTAATTATTAATTTATTTATAACAAAAACAAATTTTTAGCCAAGCGGAATATTGAGATTCTTAGTTAATATATATATTTCTCCTAGGTTACATATTTACGGAACATAGACGATCCGAAAATAGAGACATAAATAGTGTGAATTAAAATTAAATAACTTTTATGCTTTATTACACTTTAATTATAATGAAATAACGATATCTAACTTTAATAAATTAAAATAAAGATGAGGAAAATGTCAATACTAGTCTGATATTTTCTGGGTGAAGTTAAAGAGGAAAGATCCCACTTAACATTCTTTATACGAGGTCTTTACTTTCCCATTAATTCTTGTGCTGTTAATGTTGACTTAGAAACAGTATGTTTAACTCTACGACTAAAAGAAATGTAAAAATGACTGGCATTCAAACTTTTTGAGATATATTTTTAATATATTTTAAACTACTTAATAGATTTTTATAACATTTAGAAGGATGTTAAATCGCAGGAACTGATCTCGATGATTCATCAATTAACTCTAGTTTCAGCTATTTAAAAATGGAGGATGCCAAACTTCCGTGATTTATCTCTCATAACTTTTGACTAATTTTTGCGAAATTCAAAATAGAAAATAGATTTAAGTCTACTGAATTTCATAAAAAATTGCTTTAAAAAAGTTCACCTTAAAATTACTTCTTTCCAGAATTGTTTCTCTGAAGATTTCTCTGATGGGTACAAGCTAAATTAATAAATTTTAACGTATAAATTATACTAAATGCAAAAAAATAGTGCATTTATTAAATAAGAAGATAATAAATAAGAATTTGAAAAGCATTGAAATGATAAAATTTTCATCAGGTAAAATGACAGCTTTTCGAAATAAACGAATAATGTATGTACGAGCAACAAAAACAATAATTGAATCTATCAGAATAAAATAAAAATGCTGATGATAAAATCTTGAAAAAATGTTATAATTAATAAAGCATAAATACCTGCTAGACAATTAATCTGGACAATCAACTAATGAAAATAATTTATTTATATATTCAACATATCAAACGCTTATTGATCATGTATGTAGGGGGAACTGGTCCAAAATGATCCTCTTAAGCAAAAACCTGAAAAAAATTGAAAATAAGTTGTTCTTGGATTAATTTTTTATATATTTTTGGAAGACTCAGCCTTAGCACTGCGACCACCAATGTTTTATTGTGCACCTCCAACAGGATCATCATAAAAGTCCCGTCTTAATCTCGAAAGACAGTATCTTCTTCAATGGGACTGTAACAAGATCTTCTGGTGCAGGAAAATGCAATCCAAGAAGATCATACCTTAGCCATGAAAGTGCCACACATTCACACAAGATGTGAAGAGGAGTTTCATCCTCATCCTGACATCTTCTACAAGTAGGACTAATTAAATGAAGACGCCTTCTAAGATGACAATGCCCTGTTTTTTGGAAGACTAGTCTTCCGACTATAAAATATCTTAAACACTTCGAGGATTATTCATTAGAAATAAGAGAAAAAAATAAAAATTCGAACCTATGCCAAAGGTCCATTTTGTACACCCACCTGTCGAAAATGATCCCATAGAGATCATTTTGCCGCAGATACTTATAGTTAATAAATAATTGCATTATTTATTAGTTGTAAATAAAACAATAGATAAAAACACAGAAGAAACAAGTTTTATTATATCTATGTAAGATGTTATTCCATGTTTATGGAAATAAAACAAACATCAGTTAATTAAAATTGTGTTACCTTAGGTCGCAGACATTGATTTTCATTTAATCGAAATGGCACCTCCAAAAATACACTGACCTAACTTAACTAGGACATAATCGCCATCCTGTTTGTAGTAGTACAAGTTTTGCTGGTTTGTCAACTGATGACGGTAAAACTTAAGGAAATGCAATAGAGGATCGTTTCACCCTGACGGATCATTTTGGACCAGTTTCCTATATATTTGTCCATTCGAATTTATGCATTTCTTGGGACCTACAATGCTGAAATTTGGGAATGTTATGAAGAAATCATAAAACTGATGTGCAAAGATCAGACAAACGAAAATTCTAGCCCATGGAATTTCGATTCGAATTTATGCATTTCTTGGGACCTACAATGCTGAAATTTGGAAATGTTATGGAGAAATCATAAAACTGATGTGCAAAGATCAGACAAACGAAAATTCTAGCCCATGGAATTTTCGATTGCCTGATTTTTAGAAGCTAGATTATAGAGGAAAATTAAATTTTCTGTGTTTAGCTTATGGAAACTTTTTAAAAAATCGTTATTTCTTGATCATTTGAGTGTTTTATGTGAGGAAAAAATATCCATTCATATATTAGTTGAAAAAATTATACTCAAAAGATCCAATAGTTCGATAAAAGTAGCAATACTTTTATTGAAATAGATCCAAATATGACTGCTCAAAATTCGACGGATATTTTTATTTAGTCCGATTTTGTTGTGTTATTGGCCGGATGGGTTATCTGGAAACGATATGGACTTTTTTATCCAGAGGACTTGAAGATCGAATCCGGGTTCTATCCTTGAAAAATATTTGGTCGTCATCACTGATGTGAGCGATCTATGGCGGGGCTCACTTAATAATTAACAACTTGAAAGATAGTATTATTTGTTGATAATAAAGATACAGCGATCAAACTGCCATAAATATTACCTATTCTGAAGAGATATGACTTACCTCTGTTTATCATAGAGGCTTATGTACAGTATTAGTAGTACAGTAATGAATGACTTCAATGTGCTTGTAAATTAACGAAAAACTTGTGAATCCATTAATAATTTCATATTTCTATATTATATGATACGTAAACATTTGATTTATTGTGGGAGAATACTATATATTCTTCATTATACTGTATATTCCTAAGCAAAATAGCGATTGACTATGACATTGCCCTCGATAGAACAGTGAATACTATCTTAATATGTGTTTACATGACAAAGAAAATTAATTATACAAGTAGTTCCAGAAAGAACTAAAATCGTTTACATTCCAAACTTGTCATTTAATTAGCATTTGGAATCCTTGACTTTTCGAGTCTAATTTTAACATTAATTTAACCAACATATATTATTATTACATCATCGTCGTGTCACAATTTACAAGTATTTTTGATGTCATTTGTTTCATTACGATGACGTCATTTCAATATGCCTGTGACGTCTTGTGATAGATATTAGATAGCTTCAGCAACATGAACGTGTGGCACGAGAATGACGAAATCATGGCGTCATTTCGAGTCGTCGCTAGAGAGTTCCTCACATCCAAACGTGAATTAAGGAAAGTTTCTGTATTGACGTCGTTCGTTTGCGTTCTACAGATCGTAAATGTCAAATTCAATATTTAGTCAGGAAGGTTCACGTTGGTGATTATGTTTATAGTGACTAAACGACTAAATATAACGTCATATCTTTTAGTATTCATGTTCCTTAGATTTGTATCTATGATATGATAATTAAATTTTGTGTTTAAAAACATTAAAAATCATAACTTGAAGACCTGCTTTTATACCATATTTTTAGGCGTGATTTCTGAATACCTCACACTGAGGGAAAAGACGTTGTTTCATTTTTATTTAATCTAAATATTTTTTCTAATTACTAGCGAAGTGATTTTGATAAAACAGAGAAAGCGAATCAATCTGCCACTGATCCGGATGTCCGTGTTCTGCGCAAGCGTATTTAACGAACATGATGTCATACACATGTGACGCTATCTGAGTAAATTAAGGTAAATAACGACTTGCTGAAGCAGATTTCTTCTACAAAAGCATGCGTAAAACGTGAATTCAATGACGTCATTCTTCTTGGCGTTCATGTTCGCGTCAACGCCTTGCAGAAGCTGTCTATTGACAATAGGTAAGCCATATGCAAGTCTATAAGTTACCCTCTTGATTACTCTACACTGCTAGTTCAGCTCCATCTGTTATCAAAAACATAAAATAAAATTTCGCTAAAAATTAAATATAAACTTTTATGATTAAACGATGCTGAAGAATTAAATTATGTAGCATCGAAGTGATCATTAATGGTAGAATATCATTTCCAAACTTCGTGGACACGTACTAAGTAGTTCAAAAATTATTAATGGGGAATTTACAGATAACAGCCAGTCATTAACACCTTTTATTTCGGAAAGAAAGCTGATTACTTGTTTAAAACCTTTAAATGACATAAAATAATATAGTATTGCATACAAATGCAAGATGAATTAGAATTATTGAAAAACGAAATCGAAAGGAATTTAATAAATAAACAACAGTTCTCAAAAGAACAAATTGGGTACTTTCGAATATCTGCTATTTTTGAAATTTAGATATTCTTTTAACTGCCAGTATATCTTGTCTTTAAAGTTTAAAACATTTTATTTAAATTATGAAAATCAGTTTATATTTAAAGCATTTCTAAAATATTTTTGATTATGTTATAATAATATAAAATCAATATTAAAATGCATATTAACAAATTTATCTTTAAGGTGTTTATTTCTCCAAGGTCACCTTTCATAGTTTTTACTTATTACCGAACTAAATTTTACACAAATCTAGAGTTCGAAAAATATTCAGAAAATCTTAGAAATTTGAATATCCATCATTTCCAAATGGCTAAGGTTAAAAAATGCAGCATCAAGATCATTTTAATATAGGGCACATAACTGATGTATTTCATGAAAATTTGCTAATTAGTTCAAGCGTTATTAATCGGGGATATATAATAGATACCTGATAGCCAAACTGATGATATTATAATTCATTTTCTTTCAGAAAATAGGACAAAAATTTATTTAATGGAACAAAATAATATATTTATGCTAGTAATTTCTTGAGGTTAATTAGATTACGCCGCCATATCCTCATGGGATATACTGTATCTTTTAATTAGATTATGCCGCCATATCCTCATGGGATATACTGTATCTGGCTTTCTAGAGCCCATCACAGGCTGGCCAACACCCGCGATGGGGTCAACCGGATGGTTGAAGGATGGGGTTCAACGGTCCGGACCCCTCCTGAAAAACTGGAGGTGTGGGACCCGGATTTGATGGGCCTGGACCCCTCCTGAAAAACTGGAGGTGTGGGACCCGGATCCTCCAGGCCGGGCCCGGACCCCTCCTGTAAAACTGGAGGTATGGGACCTGGATTTGAATCCGGATCCTCCAGGGTGGTAAGCCAAAGCTTTACCACGCGGCGTAAAACTGGAGGTAGGGGACCTGGATTTGAACCCGGATCCTCCAAGGTGGTAAGCCAAAGCTTTACCACGCGGCCATCCGGCCGACAGTAATTTCTTGAAATAAATATCCTGAAAAGTCTTCCATGTCTTAAAAATAAAAAGGATAATCTGACCTGGAACGGATTTAGCTGTGAACTAAGTTAGCACTGGTTCACATGAAAATGCTATTATTATTATTATACAAATCAACAAGCGTATTTATGGACAAGATTAATTTTATTTCCCAACAAAATTAATAAATTTCACTATTTGAAAATAGGAAAAAAATTACTTTTTTAAATTATTTTTTATGTCATTAGGATAGGGGCGCGGTGTCGGCTAACGATCACATGATAATATGTTAGCATGCTATCTGGAGGATCCGGATTCGATTCTTGGTCCCATTCTTCGGATTTGGTCGGCTAATGATCACATGATATGTTAGCATGCTATCTGGAGGATCCGGATTCGATTCTTGGTCCCATTCTTCGGATTTTTTCAGGATAGTGCTGATTCAGTCCATCGAATCACCTCCTTCACCACCATTAGGTGGCTTATAGCAAACATAGGAATATCCCGTCTCTTAATAATCTCCAGTTGTAAAAGCAGTGTAAAAAAAATCGAAGAAAAGGAAAAAGTATGGGGTATGCCATAGTTAAATTGGTTCAGGAAGCCACAACGTTCCGAATTCAACATTAAAAAATAATTCTCTAACATAAATAAAATAATGCAAATTGAGTTAGAATATTCTTCTGTTTGTGAGAGGCAGAATTCAACACTGTCATCCATGTATCATAAAAAACGACTAAAAGATGTCTCATTTTTTTCATTAATAACTTGTTTTATTTCTTCTAGCAGGGTCTTTTTTCTCATTCTTTTCTATACTCATTTCAAACTTCGTCCTTCATTTAAAGGTTGTAACCTCTGAATACTCTCTTCTATCTCTTTCAATAAAGAAAGAGAGAGAACATGCAGACACTAAAAAAATATCTGGTCCTTTCAGTATTATCTTATTTTGTATAAAAAGTTGTTATAAATCTCTTTATTTAATTCTCATTTAAATAATTCTATAGATAGAAATCATCAACCATCAGCTTTAAATCAAACCACAATTAAAAATCTCAAATGCAAATTGTTTAACTAATTTTGAAAAATTTGGATTAAAACATTTCTAAACACTGAAGAAAATACGAAAATTACATTCTTTCGAATTTTATCTGCTCCCATAATTAATCAATCAAATAAAATAAATTAAAAAAATATTCAGTAATTATTTTTATTCAGTAAACAAATTAACATATTGAATTATTCGATTTAAAATCAAGAAAATCAATACAAATTTATTGTATAAGTGGGATGCGAGAATTTTTGAATCCTGCCATGAGAATTAATCTCAGAAAGTTCAAAATTAGAGATAATTTTATCAACTTTGTCAATATTTATTTCATTTCAAAATAAATTGATGCAAAAATCATTAAAAAAATAATAAATAATTAAGGAGATATCAAATTCTGATATCTCCTTAATTATCTGAAATTATGTAAAAATTTTCATTTAGAAAATTGTGGCTCGGTTTTCACTGAAAATAAATTTTAACATATAATCTAAAATAATCTGTGAAATTAATACTAAATAACAAATTTTATACTGCAGCAGCAAGTAAACATAATTATTAACAGTCCTAAATTATTTTTATAATTTTGTATTATAAAATTAAGGAAATGGGAAATTTATAGATTGTCAAATAATTAAATATCAATAAAAAATAAAATATTAAACTAACAGCAGTTTGATACAGATATGGGGCATTATATTTTATTAAATATTTTATTATTAATATTGGATAATTAAAATTGCTAAATTATCATTTAATCACGTTTAAGTTTGTGTAAATTATGATTAATATTTAACTTTAATATTTGTTTAATACAACGGAAAAAAGATTTATTTAATAAATCTTTTTTCCGTTGTAAATTAATCGTTTGTAATGTTCATAATTTATTTTTCATCTCGTCCTTAAAATCTAATCTGCGACAATGAAATTTTAATACTTCTGATATAAAAGACCAAACAAAATTTTTAAAGTTAGAAAACATTTGTCATCTTTAATTTTTGTCGTATTTAAAATAATAATAATAATAATAATAATAAATATTCTTTCTTCTTTATTTTTAATCAATAATTGAGTACTGCCGAATTTAATCTAAACTTGTTATTTAATCATCTTTAATTTTTGTCATATTTAAAAAAAATAATAATAAATATTCTCTCTTCTTTATTTTTAATCAATAATTGAGTACTGCCGAATTTAATCTAAACTTGTTATTTATTTAATTGTATTGGAACACTCAAGTATTCCAAATTTGTTCTGGTCAAGCCAAATTCTAAAAATCACTTTGGTTCTCAGTGTTTTGCAAAAAGCCAAGAGACAAGTTAACATTTTAATTTTATAAAAAATGTTTTAATTTATTACAAAATTCAAAAGAAAACTATACATAAACATACAATTATACTAAACAATTTTTCATAAACATGCATTTCGACTTATAATTAAGCCCTCTTCAGCTATATGCAGGAATTTCGTGCAGGAACTTTTTCAAATTAAAATTTGCAATTATCAAAGGACTTTCTAAACAACTTGAATACATATTGCCATTCCTTCACTAAAAGAGAATATTACTTATATATCAAATTATTACCATTTTTTTATAATAAAAAGGACTGTATATACCTTAACATGTAATAAACTGTAAACTACATTAAACATATCAAAAACTGTTTTACATATAAGAAACCTCTTTTTGTAAAATACATCAGATTTACATTCTTTAAATCGTCAAACATTTTTTTCTATAAATACATTAACATTTTTTATTTAATATTCCAACTTATTCAAAAAAAGCTATAATTTCACAATAATCATAAAAATTTTAAAATTATCCAATAGCAATATTTCTATAAAAATCTTCCTTGATTAACATCCACTGATTTTTCTAATGATTCAAAGGATTATAACCTGCTATTTTCTACAAGCCAAAATATATATATATATGTATTTGTTTATTAATTTTCTATTATCTATATTGTCTATTAAAGAAATCGATAAATTTACCTAGAAATGCCAATGTTAATTTCCTAGTTTCAATCCACACTTTTAGTTCTTAGCAGAGATTTTTTTTAATGTTTCGGAATATTTTAATCTATTTTCTATAAACCAAAATAATAATATTCATTAATTTTCTGTTAACTGTATTATTTATTAAAATCCAGTAAATTTACCCAGAATGTCAACGTTAATCTCCTAGTTTCAGTACTTAACAGCTGTTAACGACAATAGACGACAGTAATTATTTTAAACCTAATTTACATTTCTAAAAAGTACAACTTATTGGCCTTCTGATGTTGTTTTTATAAATAAATACTCCCATCACAATTCAGAACTTCAATCCATTTATATTATTTGTTATTATATTTTTATTATACATAGTATTAGCATTCTAAATAAATAATTTTTTTCTTGTTTTAAAACTGTTATTGTATCATTATTAATATTACAATTGTTATTAATACAATGTGCAGATAATCCTGACTTAAATTGTTTATACTTAATATACCGTTTATGTTCCTCTATTCCAGTGGTTCCCAACCTTTTTTTGGCCATGCCCCACCTAAGTATCTCTAAAATCCCGATGCCCCTCTGTGACATATAATTTTTATTATTCAAAAGTGAACTCGTATTCACGTGGAGAAAGCATAAAAGGCTATTAACTTGATCTAAACAGGCTTCCAAAAACATGGCATCCATGAAAGACAAAAATAAAAGAAGGAAAGGACAGTTGAAATACTGAGGGAAAAAAAATCACTAAAAATTGTCAAAAATAATAACAATGTAAATTAATATGAAAAACAGCAAATAAGGTTTCACAACCGCCATGTACATTCTGATTTTAATTTTTAAAATGTATATGTCACACAATATATATTTATATATTGTATATATTGCCCCTAAAAACAAAAAAATGAAAAAAATTCATTGTTAATAACTCATTCGCGAATTCCCCCCTGAAAAATCAACTGTATATATTGCCCCTAAAAACAAAAAATGAAAAAAATTCATTGTTAATAACTCATTCGCGAATTCCCCCCCTGAAAAATCAAATTGCCCCTTGTTGGGCGTGCGCTCCACGTTGGGAAACACTGCTCTATTCTAATGCGAAGCTGTCGTTTAGTTTCTCCTATATAGTAATGCATATCCTGACATGTACAGTACATTCAATTTTATACACTACATTGTGTTTATCTATCGGAAATTGTGTCTTCCTACCTATAAATGTTATTTTCTTAACTTGAAACTTCATCTTCGGTGCTATCCCAATATTAATTTTTTTTAAAAAACTCCCTTTCTTTATAAAATATATTTTCTTCATATAACATGGCAAAATACACCTTCTTATTTCTAACTGTATTATCTAACGTCGCGCTGAATTGCCTATAATCAGTTTCCCATTTTTTAATTGCCAATGTGGGTAATCATTTAACATAAATATCCTATAAATCAAATCCAGTTCCAATTTTTGGTCCGTTACATCAGTGGTTCTACGATTCGTTTCTTAATAAATTTTGGAGTATAAGGCTCCTTTCACACTACCAACGACAACGACCAAAGACTAACGACAACGATCAAAGACTAAAGATGATAACCAAAAACAAAGATTACTTATTTTAACTTATCGCTTAGCTGTTCACATCTGTTCCAACACGACTACGATAATTTATATAGAGCATGTGCAAACGTTTGTTTTAATAGTCAGCAAATATGGATCCATTTGTGCTAACATTAATCCTTCGACAAAAAAAATTATTAAATTATTAATAAATCTCGATAATCTTTATGAGAAACATCATACAGCAAAGGTCTCTTTTACGGCCGAAATCAATTTCCTCCATTTTACTTTATAAAAATGCTTCTTCCTGATTGGTCGAAGTAGAAGATAACGACTAAATCTTGAATCTTGGTCAAGATCAGAACGACTAGCGACATCGACCGTTTCAGGACGACGACGACTAACAGAAATAGATGTGAACATATAAGCGACCTTGACGAAGCGACAGAAACCGAGTCTTTGGTCGTTGTCGCTGGCACACACCTTAGAATAAAAATTTAACAAGGAGCCTTAGAATAAAAATTTAACAACTTAAAATTATTTTGCTCCTTCCAATATCTCCTAAATTTTATTCTATTTTTATCTTTTAACAAGGTAATATATAAATAATTAATTTTATTTTCAGAGCTGTGTTCTATGGTAAACTTAATATTATCATTATATGAATTAACATAATCTAACAATTCTACAGTATTTACTATTTTTAAATATATTATGCACAGAACATCATCAATTGTATAGCGTCAATTATTCAGCTATCTACTTTTAAAGTTCTCAATGTATTAATTATTATATTCAATTTAATATTAGCGTACAAATTTACTATATCCAAAGATATTAATGAATAATTACCTGGAATTACTATATTACGTAGCTTCGAAATTAAATCATCGGAATTTTTAACTGTACATTGCGAATTACTAATGTTATTTAGTTTTCTTTTCAAGAATTTTTCTAAATTATACAGTATAGTACAAGTCGGCCTCGATTAGTGCGAATAATTGGTTCCATTGAATTTCTCGCACTAATCGAATTCGCACTATTCGAAGTATTAACTCTTGTATGCGCTAATCGAATTCGCGCTAATCGAAGTATTAACTCTATGGAAAATATGGTATTTTCTTGCTTTGTGAGATTCCGGCCATTAGCTAACCTAACGATGAATAACCAATCGTGCTTTGTGAGATTCCGGCCATTAGCTAAGTTTCACGATGAATAACCAAAAAACTTAACATTAATAATTTAAGAAATATTTATTTTCATAAATTTACATAACTGTTCATCTTCTAAATTAATAAGTTACTAGGAATTGCGTCTCATACCATCATCAAACCAACCCGCACTAATCGAATATATTTGCTCGCACTAACTGAAAAACGGTATCAATTTTATAAGTCGCACTAATCAAATAAAACTCACACTAATCGAGGCCTACCTATAGTTGCTTGACAAATTTAATAAATATGTGTATTATTCAAACTCGCACTAATCAAGGCCTACCTGTATATCAGATTTGAATTCGCACTAATCGAGGCCTACCTGTACATAAGATCGGAAGAGCGTCGTGTACACTAATTGAATATCGCACTAATTGAGGCCTCCCTGTATAAGAATTTTCTGAAAAACGATGTCAATTTTATAAGTCGCACTAATCGAAATCGCATTATTCGAACTCGCATTAATCGAGGCCTACCTGTATTTCTGAAATCAACAATAGGTCTATATGGCATATTTTCCTCATGCGTTTTTAATCTTAAATTTAATCTTGGATCTCTTAATGTATATGACAAAATAAATTTCTTTTCACTTTCTTCTAAGAATAAATTTCTTTTCACTTTCTTTCTTAATTTATTGTTCCCCAATTTAATGTTAATTTTTTTTTAAGATTTCCCAATTTTAATTTTTGGATCTACATCTAGCTTTGTAAACATGTTACTTTACACAAACTTTTCTCTTTCTAAATTCAAATCATCTGTTTTTATAATTATAAATTGTTTTGTTTTATCTGCTTTTATAATCGCTAATTTTTCTTGCTCAATATATTTTCTAACTAACTCTACTTTTTTTTAATAATTTTTTATCATATTTCTTTAACTTATTTATATTCTGTTTCTTTACATTCTTTAAATCTTCTGTTTGAAGATTTAAAGAATGTAAACCTGATGTATTTTACAAAAAGTGGTTTCTTATATGTAAAACAGTTTTTGATATGTTTAATGTAGTTTACAGTTTATTACATGTTAAGATATATACAGTCCTTTTATTATAAAAAAAATGGTAATAATTTGATATATAAGTAATTTTCTCTTTTAGTGAAGGAATGGCAATATTCAAGTTTTTTAGAAAGTCCTTTGGTAATTGTAAATTTTAATTTGAAAAAGTTCCTGCACGAAATTCCTGCATATAACTAAAGAGGGCCTAATTATAAATCGAAATGCATCTTAAAAGCAGTGAATTTTGAATATGAAAAATTGTTTAGTATAATTGTGTGTTTATGTATAGTTTTTTTTTTTTTTTTGAATTTTGTAATAAATTATCATTTTAATTTTATAAAAAAATGTTTGAACTTGTCTCCTGGCTTTTTGCAAAACACTGAAAACCAAAGTGATTTTTAGAATTTCGCTTCACCGGAACAAAATTGGAATATTTGAGTGTTCCAGTACAATTAATCATAAGGATCACTTCTACTTATTATTATATTGTTATTTATTTCTTTTTAATATCTGTGATAATTAACAATATATTAATTTTTCTTTTGTTGTGTTACTTTTTTCTAAATCTTCAAGATGTTAATTCCTGAAATATTTGTCAGCCGGATGGCCGCGTGTTAAAGATTTGGCTTACCATCTGGAGGATCCGGGTTCAAATCCGGGTCCCACACCTCCAGTTTTTCAGGAGGGGTCCGGGCCCGGCCCGTTGAACCTCATCCTTCAACCATCTGGTTGACCCCATCATGGGTGTTGGCCAGCCTGTGATGGGTTCTATAAGTGGCCGCCGCCAGATACAGAATATCCCATGAGGATATGGCGGCTTAATCTAACCTAACCTAACCTGAAATATTTGTTAGCCGGATGGCCGAGTGTTAAAGATTTGGCTTACCATCCTGGAGAATCCGGGTCCCCTACCTCTAGTTTTTCAGGAGGGGTCAGGGTTCGGGCCCGGCTCGTTGAACCCCATCCTTCAATCTTCTGATTGACCCCATCATGAGTGTTGGCCAGCCTGTGATGGGTTCTATAAGTGCCAGATGGATCGATATTTTAAAACTATGTTTTCTCGATTGAAATAAATAATTAAAAAAAAAAATCTATAAATTTTCATAATTTATTTCGCCAAAAATACAAAAAAATTAAAAACTTATTTAATTTTCGTAACTTGGATATTAATAAATATTACATAAAAGATTAATCGAACTACAGTATTTATTGATATATATTTATAATTATGTGATTTTATTCTCAATATTTACTGATAAAGTACAGAAAATATTTTTTTAAAATATGAAATTATTTATATTTTTATGGATGATGGATTATTAATAAATTGCTTCATTCATATATTCTGGATTAAACGAGTGAATTGTTTAATGTAGACATGAACAAGAATTATTACATTATGCACAAAAAAAAAAATCTTTGAATGAATTATTTGAGTTTTTCAGCAGTTCTTTTATCTCCAAATATTTCTACTTTGTATTTTTATGAAATAGTTGATGATTTTCATCAATTTTTTCCCCAAAAGAAAGAAGTAGCCTACTATACAGTATAATTAAACTTTATGAGAATATATTAAGAGGTATAAGAGTTATTTTAGATTTTTGGTGGGCATTATAAATAATTATAAGCAAATTATGATGGGAAATTAACTATAATTAATTGCCATCTTGTTGAAAATTGCAGATCGAAGCAAAATTCAACGTTAAGCAATTGAGCATTCATTATTAATCAAAAATGAATTCTGTCTACCTTATTATTATTATTTTTTTTTTTTTTTT
>AYEL01064593.1:0-36286 GCA_000484575.1 Olivierus martensii
GTTTTTATTAAATATTAAATTTTTACTTTGCTAAAGAAAAGTTATCAGTAGTTACATATAACTGTTTAAATGACTGGAATCATAGTGTGAATGTTGAATCTTGAAAAATTTTTATATTTTTATTGTGGCTGATATTATGTTTTAATTTTTAATAATATAATATTTGTTTTATTTTTGTTTTCTCAGTTTTATACTGAATGTTTGACGACCATAAAGAATGCACGAGTATGCAGAATGAAATGAATGTGGAAGAGGCAAAACTGCATGGTTTTAATTTTAATCTGAAATAGCTATAAATGTTATGAAAGAAATAATAATTTTAAAATATGGCAAACGTTTCTAGGAAATAAATGGAATTTTAAAGTAAATAAGGAATGATTTCTTTCATTTTATTAATATAGAATAATGAGCATTTTTTTTTATTTAGTTGGAAAAACTCTGTATTTTTTCTCAGCACATAGAAAAGTATTTAGCACACTGTACTCTCATAATAAAAATTTTCTTTATCTTCCATGTTTAATTTTTAATATATATCTTCCTGTTCACTATAAACATTAAAGAATCCAAGTACTAAATACTAGGAATAGTTTTTGTTCTTGGATTTCTAGATTATTTTAAAATTGTATATATTGTTTTATTGGAAATTCATGTTTTCATTCTATGTATATAACATGATATTTTATTTTTACAGCAAACTATGAAAAAGCTGGCCTATTCATTCCACTAGAATAGCTACTGATCCAGTACTAATGAAGTAGAACATATAACTCTTCAATTATGCAAAATATATTGTGTTTATTGTTTTCTTTTTATAAACAAGAATGCGATCAATTTCAAAACTATGTTAAAAGTTACAATCTGGTAAATAATTTTGAGATTTCATAATCCAAGTTTGTTGTATATTCGCGAGTTCTTACTTCACACCCAGATGTAAAGAGATATAATGATCTCTCAAGCCCTTAATTAGAACCTCAAGGACCCCAGATTTAGATGGAATTCAATATGAAAAGAATAATGAAGCTATATTAATTACTCTGTCTCTATATTCTTACGCTATTCTTTATACAATAATATTAAATTTTGGATGTAGAGGTAAATATTCTTATATACATAGATTTAAAATAAAGAATATACAGTAATAGTTTCTATTTTTAGCCTGTACTTAAATAAAGCAATTGAAGAACTAATATTATTTTTGAAATTAAGTATTATGCTCCCATCAAGAAGAATCAGGAAAAAGAAAAATTGTGCTTCCTTCAACTATTTTTCACTAAAAATATCTTACATTATAAATAATCTTTCCTATTATATATAAAAAGCTTTAGGCACGATAGAATTTTTTGGTTTTATGATGTTATTGTGACTGCCCACACAAATATTTCCATGAAAGAAGCAGCAGGAAACTGTTAAATCAACTTTTAAAGAGAACAAATTTATACCAGTGCAACCAGTTGAAATGCAATTTTCTCGATATTTTATGACAACAAGAAAATTTTATGGAATGAAAAATAAATTCGATATTCAAAAAATTTTCTCTAAAATTAAAATTACTTCATTCAATTTTTTTAATTTAATTTATATACTAACAAAAAATAATTGGAAAAAAAGAAAGAAAATACTAGAAAGTCGTGAATGAGAATAATTTTTGGCCTTTAAAAAATTTGGAATTTTTTAAAAACATAAAATAAAGGAAGAATTTATACTTTTTAATGTAATTTAGATGCAAATTGAAAAATAATCAAAAATATTTGAAAAAAAAAATCTTCATTTTTATATTGAATTGAACAAAATTAATATTTTTAAATGAATTATTTAAATTGGATAAATATTTGAAATTATAATCAAATGATATCAAAAAACATTTAAAGTTTGCAGAAAATTACTTTTCTATGAATAATACATAAACTTTTATTAAATTTTTATAATTAGAAAATAATTTATAAACACACACACACACACACACACAAACATACACATACACACACACACAAAAAAAAATTAAAGCTAAAAATAAGATTATCAACTATTTTAAAAAAGCCTGCAACTTTTTACTTAGTAAATTTATCATCTCTGATTTATTTTAATCTAAAATGTCACTTCTATTATTAAAAATTTAATTTAATTAATGAATTTCAAAATAATTAATGAAGAAAGTAATTTATATATTTATAAATACATGAAAATTTCTTTATTAAAAAATTTACTATAGTTGTATTTTTTTTAAGTTAGCATCTAAGAGGAATATGGCTTTAGTTAATGAAAGATCCTGATATAGGAAAGAGCAGTAAACTGTTCAACGCTTCTGAGTGATGGGCTGTCTCTCTGCTACTTCACCCTCGTAAATCAAGGTTGAGTGTGTTGTTGTGAACTGTTTTTCTTATGTTATCGCTTATTTTTATTATTTTTTTTTTAACGTTTCTCTCTGTAAAGACATTCATGAAATGATACCGGAGTCATGAACGACAAAATCGAGAAACATCTTAATCGAAGTGTCACTCATAATAAAATGTATAAAACTAATGATATTTTTTTTTTTTTTTTTCAAATTTAAATTACTTTTGAGGAATTTTTTGAAATATTAACTTGAAAATATATTTTTTTCCCTGATTTTTTTTTTCTATATTTTTCTCAAATATTTAATAACAACAGAATTTATAATAATGTATAATGGAATACTAAAAAATGTTTGTTTTTCTAACTTCTATATTAAATATTATTTTCTTTTAAATTTATATTTAACATGAAGCTTTAGAAATTTAAATATTACGAATTTTTCTAACGATAACAAAATTAAAGAAAAATATTTCATGGAAATTTAAGAAACCTTATCGAAAATAATAATTTCAAATATTGTTCAAAGCCAAAGAAATTTATTATATATCAAATAAATTTGTTATTAAAACTTTGCTAAATTTTTTCTTGAAGATGACAGAAAAAAAAAATAGTGGAAAGAACTATTCTCCTATTTTCCAAATATATTTTGTAATTAGGAATGATTACAGATCTTTAACCTTTAAAGCTAGCCAATCACCATCGAGTATATAAAGCGTCACGATGGATCGCGTTGCCAAGACGCGTGACATTGCGTC
This sequence comes from Olivierus martensii, assembly GCA_000484575.1. Lineage (NCBI taxonomy): Eukaryota > Metazoa > Arthropoda > Arachnida > Scorpiones > Buthidae > Olivierus > Olivierus martensii. The sequence continues at coordinate 3,090 of AYEL01064593.1, forward strand.
GCTCTCCTACTTATTACCGGATAGTATGAAGGCGAGCGACGCGTTTTGGCAACGCGATGCGTCGTGACGTTTTGTGTACTCGATGATGATTGGCTAGCTTTAAAGGATTAATTTTTAAACTTCATACTTAATATACAAAACTATATGAGCATATGAATATATTATTACATCATAATATAAATATTATAATTCTTAAAAAATATATCATGGAGATCACCTTCAATGGCATGATTAATTTGCTAAATTTTATAAAAATTCATTTAATAGTTCAGGATATATTAAGATAGTATCTTATAACGTGCAACATCCGCCATTTTTAAATAGTTGATTGAAGTCATAAGATTAAATGTTGAGTTGTGGAGATTATCTTTAATGATAGAACATCACTATCAAATGTAATGAAAATTTGATTACCTTTACTACTATTACAAAATTCGTTTGTAAAGAAATTAAATTATTTTTATTAAATTATACCAATTAATAATGTTTTTGCTGATAATACTGGTTACATTACTGTTAAAGTTTCGTTAATTATTCTAAAAGTTATTAATGGAGATGTATCAGTGGGTAGACAGCAGGATAATCTAATAATCTCCAATTTTCTTCGGAAAATAGATTAAAAAGTGTATAAAAATTTGATCTATCAAAATTATGCAATTTTTATATGACAGATTGTATATTTATTTGACTTTTGTACAAAAAAATTTTGGAATATTTGTTTAATTTAATTGATAAAAAATAATAATTAGTTATATTAATGATATCAAATATTAAGATAAATTTTATTTGTGAAAAATATAAATAAATAAATAAATATTAAAATGTTTATGCTTATCGTAACCATCAGATGGCACCACCAAATAGAAAATATCTTGATAAGTTTTTTGTATTTATTTAAAATTTTGTATAACCACTTCACATAAAGAAAATCTATATCTCAGAGTTAAAATCATGAATGCCACATTACATCGATTTACAGGCCAACATAAGGAAAAAAAAAATTATTTTTAAATATATATTAATTTATATTATAATAATATTTTAAATTATTTATAGGATTTTTTGATGATGAATTTTAATTTTAGAGTAATTTTTATCGAAAAAATATGTTGTCAACTTGTCAATTTATTCTTGAAACTTTCACTCTCTTGTATGCATTTTCACTATAAGTATATAAAAGCATGTATAAAATTTTAAAGCTAGTCAAGTTATAATTTAGTTAACTAAATTATTTTATGTAATTAAAATGCTTGACAACAAATTTCTGAAGGCATAGTTTTGATAAAATGCTTTTCTATTTCCTCAGGTTGTTATTACTGTTTCGATTTTCAATTTGAAAATAATTTATACATGTTTATTAAATTTTATGTAATATCATAGTCGCTTAAATTTATATAACATTCAAACAATATAGAGAACATCATAATTTTCACGTAAGAAACTATAGAAACGGTCAAATAAATTTGTAAAGGTACTCTAGAGACGAAGAAAAATAATTGTTATATAAATAGTTAAAAATAAAATTCAAAATTGATAAATAATATATTATGTTTTGATGATGTTTAAGCAATCGAACAATAATGTAAATAATGACATAATAATGTAAGTAAAGACATAAACAATTAAAAAGTAATTTAATTATCATCGTACAAGAGACGTTCAAGTTCTGATTTATAAAACTAAAATTGTTTAGAAAATAAAAGGATGTTCTTAAAGAAGTGACGTGTTTGGCTAAAAATAAAGAAAATTAGGATTTAAAATTCTAAAGCGGTTCCTTTCTTTTAAGTAAAAATGACAAAAATCGTTTATATTGCTTGTTAGTGGAGGAGTTTATCTTCTAAATTATTTAATACGTCCAGAATGCGTAGGAAAAAAAAGAACAAAAATGCAAGAAGTTAATTAAAATCAATAAAACTGAAGATTGTTTTATGCCAGGTCATAATTTTTCCTTTAAATTATTACCTTGGAAAATAAAAATGTTAATTATACCGCATTTGTTTACGTTATATAAAACAACAACGGCAAACAAGAATTTAAGCAATTTTTGTAAAATTATGCTTTTATAAAAACAGTCTATAGATACTAAATTATGCAAGAGAAACCATATAAATAATGCAAAAATTATCAATATTTATAGAGAAAATTTTGAGTTATGCAAATATAATAGAGTATTGATGGGAGAAGTATCAGGCAAGGATATTTTATACATGGATAGATGCTCAATACTAGCAACAAGCGAAGACACGGAATTGGTATAATAGTGCATATTGGGATACTACACCCTTTTTATTAATTATTTGGATCTGGTTAGGATGCTCAATACTAGCAACAAGCGAAGACACGGAATTGGTGGAATTACATGGTATAATAGTGCATATTGGGATACTACACCCTTTTTATTAATTATTTGGATCTGGTTATTATATTTACTAATTTAAATGGGATATGTCTGGCCATCAAAACAAAGACAATTTGCTATATCATCGATTTTATGACATTGCTACATTGGTTTACCCCACAAGTTGGACAGTTTCACTCGTTGCTAGTATTGAGCTTATTCTATCCATTTATAAAACATCCTTGGTATCAGGTCATCCTAAAACTAATGTGGATTTTAGCGTTAAGTTTTGAGAGGATATAAAATACGATTTATATTTTATATCCTGTCAAAACTTAACACTAAAAAAATGGAAGAGTGTTACTGATTCAAATGGATTAAATTAGCAAGTGATTTACTTGCTAATTTAATCCATTTGAATCAGTAACACTATTCCAACATTGCGAAAGCTTTAAAAATTCGTGTTTAGACAATCTGAGACATGTTTGAACAAGTACAGTATGAAAAAAGACATTACTTTTGGGATGACCTGATATTATTCAATATCTTTGAAAGTAATTAGTTTAATATATTTTAATATTTTTTTATCAATTTAATGCCTTAAAATCGTGCATGATTAGGCATGAACACGACATGATTGAAAATAACAATATTTTATTAACACTTTTTGCGAAAAAATGGCTATGTTGTCATTTTGTTATCCTGCTTGCTTGTTTGTCCACCTGGAAAATATCAATATCTCAAAAAACAATCATCACAAATAATTCAAACTTTATGAAATCGTTCTATATTAGCCAAGATATATATATATATATAATACTATTCCAACATTGTGAAAGCTTTAAAAATTCGTGTTTAGACAATCTGAGACATGTTTGAACAAGTACAGTATAAACTTTTATCATCAAGCCAGTTGACGGTCTTTTTTATTGAAGATTAGGTAAACTCTATTATATATATTTATAGGGAAACGTGGCTGGATGACTGGATATTGTTTTGCCAGTCGAATCAATGTCTAACACCTTTTCCTATTTTAATTTTCTCACTCTATTTAGGCAGTCTAATCAGATTCCTATAAGTAGAGTATTATTAAAAAAATCTAATCCTCGGATTTCTGCTACAGCCAAAACTTTTTGTTGTTTCAATAATTTAAAAATTAAGGAATAAAAATTAAATTAAAATTAAAGATCGGAATTTTTTTATAATTTAAAAATTAAAAAAAAAAAATTAAATTAAAATTATAGTTTCTCTAAAAAGACAAAATTTGCAGGTGGCGTTATAATATAATAATGGCCGCCACCTAATGCTTTCGTATACGGGTTATCAGAAGTATTTCCATTGATATTCCTAGATTATAAAGATTAAATCACAATATTTTCGCTCATTTATATGAACAGGTAATATCTAGTAATAACTAATCTTAGCCGCCCTTAGCTCGTAGATATATGATCTCTAAAAACTTTTTTTTTAATTCTCAATTAGGTAAAAGATTAAAATAAACCGCAATTTTTGAAATTTAATCGCTTTGCGTTACATTAATTAAATTTTAACAGATTCTAAGAATAAAATCAATCATAACAAGCTTATCATTTTTTCGCGATTAATGAATAATAAACGCAAATAAAGTTAAAAAAATTAGAATGTTTTAAACGGCGATATCTTGTTCTTGAAATTTAGAACTTTTACCTAACTCGTGACAATAAGTCTATATTTAAAGCATTTCCAAAATATTTTAGATTATTTTATAATAATATATATCAACGTTTCTCGATACGAATCTATAAATTTACAAATTTTTATTCTGAAGACTGTAAGAGCGTGTTATGCTCCCGATTCAAAATTTTTCATAAATTCGATAAGCATTACCGAAAGTATGAAATATCAGACAGAAAATATTTTCTAGTTATTTTATCTGGATTATAAATATAATAATATTTGGCAGATAAATTCATTGAGTGAATCCCAATTAAATACGAATAATAAATTATGATATTAAGTTAACTTTGCAGAAAACATCTGAAATAGAGAAGTCGTAATTATTACTGATGGAGAAGCGTGTTCTTTGATCAATTGATTCTCTTTGTCTCGAATAAAAGTACAGTATATGTTAGCTCATGATGGATTTCTGTACCAGATATAATGCAATGGGATAATTTAATACTAGAACAATAATTTGTTGTATAGATCTGATTGTGAGAAGAATCTAATAAACTATGACGATTTATTCTTGATAATTATATATCTACAATATTAGTTTTAATATATAAATTATACAAACTATACATTTTTACTTCATAAATACATATATTCTATTTTTTTTTCAGGAAAACATAAATGTCGTGAAGTTTGGCCTACTGATACATCTGAACGACTATTTAATATCTACTTAGATGCAGCTTTAATGGCAATTCCATTACTCATAATGGTATTGATGTATTCTCTCATAACTCGCACTTTATGTTCTGGTGCACAGATGGAAACTCACGGTGAGTTTATTTAATAAACCGATCGAATAATATTTAAATCGATATAACTTATAAAATTCTGTTTTATAGAACTTCCTCTTCGGCTGTTGCGCAAACATCAATCGAAAGATCTTTCGCCATGCAATAATAAAAAAAATCTGTTAGTTACAAAGTCAAACTTAAATTACCAAACATTCTCTCTGCCAGTCTCCCGGAACACGAGATTGAAAGCACCCCGACACTTAATAATAAGAGGAAATCTGGAAAAGAATCACGCTTCTAAGAAACGAATCGTTCGCATGTTATTTGTTGTTGTCGTGGAATTCTTCATATGTTGGAGTCCTCTTTACATTATTAATACTTGGTCCCTGTTCGATAGCGATGCCGTGTATTCCGCTATTGGATACTCGGGCGTATCAATAATACATTTATTAGCTTATATATCTTCGTGTTGTAATCCAATTACGTACTGTTTTATGCATAAGAAATTCCGAAAATCTTTCGTTTCTACCTGTTCCTGTAGAAGAAGATCTCGTAGGTTATCCACCAGATGGAGCGACAAGTCGGCTACCATGAACAGTATCTGCAGTCTTCGTGGAGGATCCGTCAGAGTAAATGCTGTTCTTTGAACGTTTATCATTATTCTATTCAAAGGTGCAAATAAAAACAGACTTTTAAAATCTCACTGATAAAGAGTTTTTATTTCTAAATATAATCACGTTAAAAGAATGGTTTCATTGATTGGTTTATTGTAAAAGAGGTTAAAGATGAATTAAGTAATCCCAAAAGTAATGTCGTTTTCTGTATTAAGTTTTGAAAGGATATAAAAGATAATACACTTGTTAATTTAAATATATAAACCGTTTGAATTAATAATACTCTTCCAATGTTGTGAAAGCTTCATTCGTGTTTAGACAAGCTGAGACACGTTTGAACACGTACAATATAAAAAACGACATTACTTTTGGGATGATCTGATATAAACAAAGCATAATATTATAGGAATCCTGCAGACTTAGTATTCTGAATCTACTCATCACGTTAATAAATCTTTGATATTTATAAATTTTAGTTTGATATCAGAATCTTAAAATAAGTTTTTTTGCAATCTGTTTCCATTCTTCTCTTTTCGGGTTGGTCACACATTTTAATTCATTTGACAACATATTAAGAAATTTGATATTAAAAGGACCATACAGAGATACTGTATAGATTTAATATTATTTTATAAATTCAACATCTTTAATAATCAATTTAAAAATTATATATATAATGATTCAACTTTTAAATTTTTCCAACTATTTTAAATAATTTGAATTCGGACCACAATAAACTTTGTGTCGTTCTCTCAAGTTCAGCTATGTTGCATGATTTATAAGACTATTATTATGCCCTTATTATTATATTATTCTTTAAATTTAGAATAGAACTTTATATGTATATAAAAGCCGCAACAAAATTTCATATTTTCAGATTTATGACTAGTTCCCAATTTAAAAATAAAAATTACGTGAAATTATTTTTATTTCTAATATAGTATACGTGATTCTGGTTGTCTATCATTAAGTCTTGAGTCAATGAGAGATTTAATTCTCTTTCCTGATGGAGTCGCAAACAAATCACGTCATGGAGCCAGGTAATGGTACTACAGTGTTTACTGTAAGTAAACGTTAACAGGAATTATAGTGTTTACCGTTAGTAAACCTTACAATATAATACTGTAAACAATATTAGGATTAATAATAATTCTAATGAATGGAGAGGAAATAATTATTACAAAGTTAGATCAAGAGCTTAATAAAGTTTAATATAACCAAAGAAATGTGGAACATAAAATAGTTATTGATTTATAATAAATTGGATAATTTATTGATGATAAATACAGTCGATTCTCGCTATTCGCGGTAGTTACGTTCCGTAAATTCTTTCGCGAATACTAAATCATTGTGCCTATGGGAAATATAGAGTTAGGTTCCTGCGAACCTTTTCCAACATTTTCATACTTGGTTTGTGTGTGTTTTTCTGTTTACAGACACCTTATTTAATATGTATCACATTACTTATAAATAATTACAGTATATGCAGTGTATAGTACTATATACAGTATTATAATTACTGTAATCTTTAATTAATTTTTAAAAACATTAACTATGTAGTAAATAAAATCTTATTTTTGATCGATAGTTTTTTGATGTTGCAAGATGTTTGATGTGACAGCTGACACTTTATTGTTTGATTTAACAGTTGACACATTGTTTTCTTGTATTGAAAAACTGTTTAAAACATTAACTATGTAGTAAATAAAATCTTAGTTTTGATTGATAGTTGATGTTGCAAGATGTTTGATGTGACAGTTGATCACATTGTCTTTCTGAAACTAACTATGTAGTAAATAAAATCTTATTTTTGATTGATAGTTTTTTGATTAGCTATGTAGTAAATAAAATCTTATTTTTGATTGATAGTTTTTTGATGTTAAAACACTAACTATGTAGTAAATAAAATCTTATTTTTGATGGATAGTTTTTTGATGTTGCTTGTAGTAAATAAAATCTTATTTTTGATTGATAGTTTTTTGATGTTGCAACATAGTAAATAAAATCTTATTTTTGATGGATAGTTTTTTGATGTTGCTTGTAGTAAATAAAATCTTATTTTTGATTGATAGTTTTTTGATGTTGCAGATGTTTGATGTGACAGCTGACACATTGCCTTTCTGAACTGCGTTGAAAAACTGCGTCAGCCTTGTCTGCCTCGCTGTTTGCCTCAGATCATCTAAAATTTCGGCGTAGAAAGCAAATGAGCAGGAAGTTAGGCGCTAAATTTGAGACTACATTCAAGCATAGGGTCACATTCTTCTATGGGACTTGCGGATGATATGAACAGGCTTCTGGCCTACCTGCGGTCTGTGGAGAGAACCAAGATGGGTAATGAGAAATTTTCTGGCAAATTGATTCAGAGACTACATTTGGTAACAAACAACTTCCTTCCCCCCTCTCTCTCCAGAAAGAGAAAGGATGTACAGTACATTGGTAACAATATTTTCGCCGCTCAGCGGGAATCCGCGAATAACGATTTTGTGGTTACAAATATATTTTCGCGAATAGTTGAATACGGAATCCGCGAATAACTAGAATTGACTGTATATCCATTTATCAATTTTTAATAATCTTATTCTATAGCAGTAAAGTTTTCTGCATTAACCGTTTTCCCGTATAAATCAAAGTTGTATCAGTTTTTATTTAATGCTAAATGTTATTTAATTAAAATATCTGATCAAAAAATATATCAAAGTAAGAGAAATAATAATATAAAATTATGCTTCAAAAATATTTATCATCGTATAAAACATATTATTATTAAAAATTCGTTTAACTTAAAAAGACAATATTTATTATAGATACAAGTAAAACAGAAAGGCTTTCAGATCATAGCCCCCTTCTTCTTCAGTTGCATTCATATAGGGCCTATAGTAAATCAAATTAGAATAAATCATCTGATGTAATCGATCAAAATAATTGAATAAGAGATAATCGATTCATCAATATTTACTAATTTATTAATAATAGCATTTAAAATATTAGGAAAGAAATAATTATCCTTAAACTAGAAGAAAGTCCATTAGTAAAAAAAGTGTTCAATTATTACACTTATATTTTTATTCGGATTTTATTATTATTTATGTGATTTTTTGTTAACATTTTTATCATTGTCATCAATAAAAATTAACAAATAAAATAATTTATCATTTTTTTCTTTAGTAAAGTGACCAGATTTTTCTGAACTTCCACCCGAGATGCTCTAGATATTAGGGCGTATAGGGTATCTATAAAGTATAGGATACAAAAATTAAAAAAAAATTTTGAAAAACAATGAAAAAAAGTAAATTATAAAAAAAATTTGCAAAAAAGCAGGAATAAACATATTATATAGTTTTACTATTACTTTACTATTATTACTATTATATAATATTACTTATATTTTATGTATTACTTTTACTATTTATATTTTACTATTATTATACTACAGGGGTGGCCAACAGGTCGATCGCGGGACGATTTATATTCGATTTTCGTAAGTTATCGTACGACTCTCTTACTGCATAGTGCCTTCTCTAGACAACTAAAGCCAAAATTTTGCGCTTTATTGCTGAGTATGCCCAAAACAGTAACAGCTGGTAGCAGTAGAGCATTTGGACAAAATTCTAAATTCGCTGACGATGTCAACGTGGCGCCTATGAATTGACAGTTGTGAGAGTTGAAGTGAATTATTGTGTTTGAGATTTATGAGTAAGTAAAAGGAAAAAACACCGTCGCCGCTGCCGGATATCTCGTTTTGGGATATGTGGTTTTGGCTCCTGTCGCAGCTGCCGGATATCTCGTTTTGGGATATGTTTCTGGTTCCTATCACTACTCTCTCCATCAAACGAAGAATTTCGAAGATAGATCGCGAACTCATTGTTAACATATAAAGTTGATCTTAATGACAAACAAGTTGGCTACTCCTGTTATACTACATACTACTATTACTATTACTTTTTCTTTAGATTGATTCTTCCATATTGGTTATATTAGGGTGACCATATTCTATGTATAATAAAAGTTGGGAAAGATCATTCTTTAGAAGTTAATTTTTTTTTAATTAAATCTAGTTAATCTTTTTTTTATTTTTTAATATAAACTATTTATTTATAAGTAAAAAACGGGATAATCCGGGACAAAAACTCAAAAACCGGAACTGTCCTAACTAATCCGGGACGTCTGGTCACTTTATCTTTACTTTAGTATTCAGCAAAATTCTATATACTTATGCTGATGAGAATTGTGAGCCAAAGTTTTACTCTATATTTTAATATATCAGCCATGTTATATTTATGTTATCATTCAATACGCAGAAAAAAATCCGAAATTTTTTAGTTAAAAGCATTACTTGACCATATTTGCTACTAAGCGTGTAATGTTATATGTTTTTGTATCAACCAAATTATTTCTCTCTATAACACGACGACAAAAAATATTATTTTTTATTTTTTTTTTTAAATATTAGCTGATAATCTTGAATCTACAGAATTGTATTTTTAATAAACTATTATTATAGGTTATCTGATACCATAAGTAAATTAATAACTTAATGTACTTTTATGTATCGGCTTTCAAAATTATTTATTATTATTATTATTTTTAATTTATATTAATTTAAAATTGAACTGTGTGAATAAATAAAACTAAATCTTTATTTCAATATTTTTTACTTAATTAATCAAATTTTTACTTAATTAATCAAATAGTATAATCAAAAATCGAGCCGAAATCTGTTATTATTTTTTGAATTACTTTTCGATCACCAGATGGCAATAGTTGATGACAGCAAAAATCGAGCCAAAATCTGTTATTATTTTTTGAATTACTTTTCGATCACCAGATGGCAATAGTTGATGACAGCCATCTGGTGTTAGTTTATGTTTAGTAAACTTGTTTCTTTGAAATTTTAAAAATATTTACAATGCAAAATTAAATGTTTAATTATTTTTCATTGTGTAATGATATAATAAATAAAACAAAATACTGTGATATTTTTTATATATAGATAATTAATATCGTAGATATATGAAGATGCCTATTTAATATGACAGAGATAGGTTTATTTTTTATTATATATTTTTAATTTAAACCGAATAAACAATTTATAAAGATAATTAAAAAGATATTTGATACGTTTGAAATTATTTCAAAGATAATTTTACGTATTCAAATTACGTAATAGATATTTCATTATTTTTTTTTATTTTTTGCGAAGTTGATTAAACCACATTTTCCAATGGAGATATCAGTTTTCTAAGAGAGCTCTTGTTTTCTTTCCATACGCTAAACACAAAAGATGTAAATGAATGCAAATCTTAAATTTTTTTTTTTTTACTGAAATTCAACAATTTTACTTTTTAGCAATCGTTAAATCTCATTTTATGCATATTTATGTGCATTTTGGATGCATCGATACCTTAATTCAGTATTTAGACACTTTTGTACTCGATACATTTATTTCGATAGTTTCTGAATATCGATATTTTTGAGTATTGAGAGAAATTTAGTATTTGTTAAAGAATTTTTTGAACTACATAATTACAAAAAATGTAAATATTATATAACAATAATTCCAATACGCGTTTGCCTTCTCTCTTTGGGCTATACAATTCCTTCGAAAAAATTTATTTCCTGTTTCGATTTTTCTATTAAAAAATATGTGGATATGTATGATTGTATATAGTTTAATATTTTTATAAGTATTTAAATATCGGATATTACATCATATGCATCGAAAATACGTTAAGCGATCGCGTTACACTGTTAGAGTATGATTGCGGCGGTATCAACCATATTTATTCCTAAAAAATACCTATTTCTTCTCAATTCTATTATTTAAAATACGCGAATGAATGTGAATGAATGTTCGTATTTAAATACAATCATAGATAATTTATTGAGCGCTTCATAAATAAGATCAGAAATGTGTAGGCTATCTTTTTTTTCAGCACGTAAACATGGCAGCTATTATTGTACATATAGGAAACGTAGGCATCTATGTACCGATATTTCTGATCAACAATTTGTGCATTTTATATCTAACTTTGAACATCAGATTTGTGTTCCCGGAGATTGTGAGTGCACTAGTCAGTCTTTTCATTCTTATCAGTTGCAGCAGATTTTCCGTTGCATGTTTTGATTCTTACCGTTTTATTGAAGTGTTGTTCGGTAGATATTTCGGAAACTTTTAATATTTTTTTTTTCTTTTAAATATTTTCTACCGAATAACATTTCAATAAAATCGAATTGCAAAGAAGTGCAATGCGACACGATGGCATCCTACTCTTTATCCAGCTTTCTCTTCTTGTTGCGTCGCAACATTTCAGAGATATTAAATCCGAAATAGCCATATTTATATCAATAGTGAACTAAATTTTGAAAAGTTTTAAAATTATAAAGAAATTATTAATTTATTTTAATGAATGTCATATTGTTCCAATTAACTAAAGGTTGGAGATCGGCTTATATACAATACAGATTTTTTTTTAATTTTTACCGATTTTTAAACTCAAATCTAGTGGGAATCGACTTATACACGATTATATACGGTAATTTAGAGGTAAAGATAATCTCTGAATAAATTTTTCATCATTTGATTGTTATTAATGCAAAAATAAAAAAGAGAAATCCATATGCACACAAATAAATTTTTCAATGTTTATTGAAGTGTGTATGTTTGTATACACTAAACTAAAATTTTATTAATTTTTATATATCTTTAGATTTTATAAGATAAAATGAAAACATTAGAAAAAATCTGAACAAATTTTTTTTTTTTAGTGAAAGTCTATCGAAGGGGACCAAGTCTAAACGAATTTGATCTCTCATTGAATCTGTATCTTGTAAAATTAAATTATTTTACTATAATAAAGTTTTTAATTTGCGAGTGTTTTCTAATCTCGAAATCCTCTCTAAAAATCAGTCTACCTTATAATTTGCTTAATATATAATATTTTTAATAAATAGATTATTTATATTAAATTATATCGTTACATTTTTACGAAGAATCGAGTAATATCGAGAATCGATATTTTTTCTTATAATTGTTATATCTCTAGCCCAGCTCACCGATCCCATTCTTTATAATCCGATTAACCTCTTCACAAAGATGTATATTCTGTGACAAGGTCTGCATTGTCCCCATTTAGTAATCAACAGATTTGGAAATGGTGTAATATGTGTGGAAACGCTTCGGCTTTCCACTTTGGAGGACCCGGGTTCGAATCCCGGTGGAAACGCTTTGGCTTTCCACTCTGGAGGACCCGGGTTCGAGTCTCGGATCCCACCACTTGAAAATATTTATCATGGGGTCCGAGCCCGGTCCGTCGATCCCCGTTCTCCACAATCCGGCTGACCCCTCCGCAAAAAGCAACCTGTGGAAGGGCTTGTTTCGCCCCGCCACTTAGTACTCTTACTCGTCGATCCCCGTCCTCCACAATCCGGCTGACCCCTCCGCAGGGGTGGGAAACCTGTCGAAGGGCTTGTTTCGCCCCGCCACTTAGTACTCTTACTGAGTACCCCGTCCTCCACAATCCGGCTGACCCCTCCGCAGGGGTGGGCAGCCTGTGAAATCTAAATCCATATAAAAGTCATAGGAATAGGTCCTTGTTTCGCCTCGCCTCTTACTGAGTAGTGCTTGTTTCGCCCCGCCACTTAGTATACTCCCTGAATGGAAAGTGGCGTCACCACATAGTATTCTACCAGAAAGGAATGTGGCGTCATTTGTTGACAAAAAAAATCAACCGTTATCAATCCGCCACTTAGTACTCTTACTGAGTGGAAAGTGGCGTCATCTATCGACAAATACATAGTATTCTACCTGAATGGAGTGTGGCGTCATCTGTTGACAAAGTTAGTATTCTCCCTGAATGGAAAGTGGCGTCATCTGTTAACAAAAATAGTATTCTACTAGAATGGAGTGGCGTCATCTGTTGGCCAAAAATAAAAATAGCTATTTACCGCTAGTATTGAATGGAATGTGGCGTCATCTATTGACAAAAAATAATCTATTTTAAAAAGTGCTGCTCTCAGCTTCAGTCCAAATGAAAGGTTGATATCATGCAAAAAAAAAATTAAATAGTTTGACGGATTTTTAATGCTAGTCCTATTTTGACGAAAATCGATATATAGGAGTTTTTACAGTTACAGAATAGGAATTTAATGATAGTTTCTCGAATTCAAAATGGCGGATTCAATATGGCAGCCCGAAATACAATGGATATTTTAATTTAGTTCGATATATTGTGTTGCTGGCTGAACTGACTCTCTGGAAAGATTATAGATTTCTATCCGAAGGTCCTAGACTCGAATTTGGGTTCCATTCCTTGGAAAATATTTGATGGTCTGAGCCCGTGCTGTCAATTACCTTTCTGTATATTCTACCATTCTTTGATGTAAGTGGCTTAAGACAGGGCCTCAATTTGTCTATTTAGTAATCAACAGATTCAAAAATAGTGTTGAGTAAAAAAAGATAGTGATTATGCTGCTATAAATGTTTACAAAATTCCATGTATTCTGTAATTTATTATAACGCAAATGTTAAAAAATAAATGTCTTTATAAACTTATTCGTGTTTGAGTAAAATATTATAACTTTTCCCAAGTTGCCTTTGCCTGAGTCAGGATATTATTAAAATTTTAAAAAGTGGTACTGAAAGTTTGGAAAAACACTGATACAGAGTAAACAGAAGAACGATGAATAGTTTAAAGAACAAATAACTTGTAAAATATTGTTTTCCATTGCGAATTTTGACATAGAAGTCATAAATAAAACTTCTGTAAGCTATTGAAGATAAAATTTTTTTCTTTCCTGTTTTCAAAGTCAAGTAAACACTATTCAATTACGTCGTAGGTGTTCTTGTTTCTTACTAAAGTGTATCACTAATTACTTGTTTCCATGGCAATGGACTTAGCAGATAAAATTTTAGTAATGACGGACTTTACCTAAATGGAAATTTATTTTAAATAATTTTATGTACTAGTTTAATAACAATGATAGCAGTTTAATGACATGTATTCTAAAAGTGGAAAAAATCATTTTTCTGTGAAGGAGATGATTGGGAAGAATTTTGACTGGATAAGAGCATGAACAATGTTAACTTGTTTGTTTTATCTTGTTTTGAATTGAAGCCAAGATAAAACTTTCTTTTCTTCTTTTGACAGTTTATAAACGTTAACCTTGCTTACAACTTCAGCAATTTAATTATTATAGTTAATTAATTGCAACCTGTGGTCGTTTTTTTATTGTCTACTTAGAATAGATAGTAAATATGATATAAACAAGACAGATTAAACATATTTGCTAACCAACAGTAAACAATTTTTTGTAGTCTCTAATTACAAACAATACTCTGTCAAATAATTATAAGGTGGAGTGGAGTAACGGCGTAGTTGAGGGAAGTGCATTATCGGGATTTTTTTATTATAAGATAATCGAAATTTTGCTATTTGAAATTGTAGTATTCTACTACAAGTTAATATCGACCTATCGACGTAGATAATTCACGATGAATGATGCGATTCCAATATTTACATCGACTTTTATAAATGCGTCGCGTCGAACAGCAAACAAAACTTTGACATTTTAAAAGTGCAATAATTCTTAAGATAATTTCATATTAGGAGATAATTTTTTTAGTAGACACAAAGAATATTGATTAAGGTTTACGTTACGTAAACAATATTTTTTGATATTTCAAATTTTATTGAGAAAAACCTGGTAAGCTCTTGCCCCTAAATATTGTTACCTAGGGTTAGTGCAGATCTGCACTTTGGGGTAATTGCGTATTAGGCTGTTCTGGTCTCATAATGCTTTCAATTTTATTTTTGTGTGTTCTACATTTTAATCTGTTTATTAACTTCTTTTTCTAGCTTGGTTAGGTTAGGTTAGTTTTATTACGCCGCGATATCCTCATGGGATATTCTGTATCTGGCGGCGGCCATTTATAGCTCCCATCACAGGCTGGCCAGCACCCATGATGGGGTCAACCGGATGGTTGAAGGATGGGGTTCAACAGGCCGGGCCCGGACCCCTCCTGAAAAATTGGAGGTGTGAGACCCGGATTTGAACCCGGATCCTCCAGGGTGGTAAGCCAAAGCTTTACCACGCGCCCATCCGGCCGACTCCTTTTCTAGCATATATCATATAACAGCTACGACAGAAAAACCAACAGGGGCTATTATTCAAAAGAAATGAACAGCATGCGAATGTTGTCCGAGATGACGATTGATAAATGTAAAGATATCAATTAAAATTTTCATATAAACCATTTTTTAAAATGATAAAAAATATTTTCCATCGGTGGAACGGAGGTTATGTCCTCCGTCCCACCGATTTCGAGTCGGCCGGATGGCCGCGTGGTAAAGCTTCGGCTTACCACCCTGGAGGATCCGGGTTCAAATCCGGGTCCCACACCTCCAATTTTTCAGGAGGGGTCCGGGTCAAATCCGGGTCCCACACCTCCAATTTTTCAGAAGGGGTCCGGGCCCGGCCTGTTGAACCCATCCTTCAACCATCCGGTTGTCCCCATCATGAGTGCTGGCCAGCCTGTGATGGGAGCTATAAATGGCCGCCGCCAGATACAGAATATCCCATGAGGATATGGCGGCGTAATAAAACTAACCTAACCTAACCCACCGATTTCGATCGGCTTTAACACACAGGCTGGGAGCCATCGAAAACTGACTCGTGTAAAAGGATTTAGGTCACTATGCCTTCGGTTTTAAAAAAAATCGAGGTCAAATGTCATAAAGCCGGATTGCACCGCTTGTATATCTAAAAAAGTGCAATTATTTCAACCAAAGTGGCGGCATAGTAACTAAGGTGTTTGCCTGAGGAAACACCTTAGTGAAGGAAACCCTTACGTTGTAAGTTCGAATCTCGCTTACGTACTTTTTTTTTCAAGTGAATAACTTAAATATTACTAACAATAAAACTTCAGATAAAATCAAGTTTTTTTTTTGTCATAGTCATAGGCTTCGAGCGCAAATGGATATATTAGATATCGCCCGACACATAGTGAATTACGATAATTAGAGAGTGAGAGAGTTATCAATCGTCGTGCATCTGTCAAGTATGCATCTGCTTAAGAATATACCGTTACTGTACCTAACGATATTCATTTACAGTGTCAATTTTATTTAAAATTTTAAAATCTTTGTCAAGATGCCAAGAAATGATTTTTCACTTTCAAGTAAAATTGCTTTGCTGGATAAAATTAAAAGCCAGCTATACAAGCTACCGTAGACTCGCTGATATAACTGGTGTACTAAAATCAAAAATCAAAAGACAGACTACACTTGATGCATTTTTACAGAATTAAAATTTGAAATTGTAAATTTTATCATTATGTATTATTTTTTCTTCACTATTTATAATACACATATTTTCTGTATTTTGGTTTAATAAAGCATTAAAATAGATACCTAATTATTACATTTTACTTACTTATTTATTTACCTACTTACTGCATATTTTATTTTAGAATTTATTATTAGTTCGTTTAATTTGAGCAGCCGCTTAATTGGGCCAAAATGGATTAGTGCCAATGTGTCCCAATTAAGTGGAATCGACTGTAGCTAGCAACTGATAAACAGCACTAACTTTGATTAATAAAAGCAGTACTGAATTTAACGGTTGGATGAAATATTGCATGGAAAATCTAAGATTTAATTCCATTTCATTTATTGATTTTTGAAAAATATTTAGTTTTCGATCCTATTTTGGCCGAATTTATCTCTGTTGCTTCTGCATTTCGAAGTTTATAAACAACTTCGAAAGAAATCAGTCGAAATGGTCGTTACTTACGGAAATATGAGAAATGAGTTGAATGTTCATTTAACCGAAAATATATAGTAATATATAGATTTGATGTTGATGATGCATTTGATGTTGATGATGCAGAAAATCTAAGATTTAATTCCATTTCATTTATTGATTTTTGAAAAATATTTAGTTTTCGATCCTATTTTGGCCGAATTTGCATCTGTGTTGCTTCTGCATTTCGAAGTTTATAAACAACTTCGAAAGAAATCAATCGAAATGGTCGTTACTTACGGAAATATGAGAAATGAGTTGAATGTTCATTTAACCGAAAAATTATTGAATTAAAATCATGGAAGTTAAGAACGGAAGAACCGGAAGGATTATTACGCTATTTAGCTAGAAATTAATTAAATTTATATATATATATATATACATCAAATCTATATAGCAGTGGTTCTCAATCTTTTTTCTGTTGAGGAACACATTTTAATATTTTAAAATTTTTTATCATTATGTATTATTTTTTCTTCACTATTTATAATACACATATTTTCTGTATTTTGGTTTAATAAAGCATTAAAATAGATACCTAATTATTAAACAGGTTTTACTGTACTTTGATGTCACTATTGCCATTAGTGCTCTATATTGGTTATTGTTTTAGTGTTCTAGGCAGTTCATATTTACCTTATTAAAATACAAATCAAAGACAAATGAAGTTAACTGATTTGATTTAATAAACCTTTATATACAACATATTTTATTTATTTAATTACAACTTATAAATGGTATTTTATATATTTTTCGATTAACTGGCCATTCATTTATCTGGCCTAAGATCTAATCTCATAAAGTCCAGATAAAAGGCAGTCTATTGTATTATAAATATTAATGTAAAAATGAACTAAAACATTTCAGTTTTAGGAAATATTCAAATTGTCACACACTTTGATAATCTATCATGCAATTCTCTTCAATCTCACACTAACTTCTGTTTTTATATGGGAATAAAATAAAGAAGTATAGCTTGTGTGATATAAGAAACTGTTTCCTTATTTTATTCCTATATAAATTCTTAACTTGATATAATCTCATATATTAAAACTGTTAATATTTTTAATAATAAAATTTAGTTATTATCTTTTATAATAAAAATAACTATTAAAATATTCATGAAATCAAATTTATATTTTAAAATTTGGCGGCACACCTAAATATTTTAAATAATAATTTAAATTTAACAACGAATTTTTATTAACAGATTATTATATTTATTACATTTAGATTATAGACATATTGATACACAAGATCATTAAATGGCGGCCCTTATTAAGTTATGGCGCCGCCTGCGGATTTTGTCTTTTTAGAGAAACTATAATTTTAATTTAATTTTTAGTCCTTAACTTTTTAATTATGAATAACGACAAAAAATTTTGGCTTTGGCAGAAATTTGAGGGTTAGATTTTTCTAACGATACCCTATTTATAGGAATCGGTACAGTGATTCCACTGCAAAAGGGATATCTAACCAACCAGGTTTCACTATTAATATGTAATTGCATGAATCATTCATGCAATTACATACATACTATTCATTCTTAATTTTTCGTGGAACACCGTCAAAGGTTTGGCCTGGAAACTAGTGTGCCGCGGCACAGTGGTTAAGAACCACTGCTATATAGAGTACTATCAATAACTTTAGATTATAGACATATTGATACACAAGATCATTAAATGGCGGCCCTTATTAAGTTATAGCGCCGCCTGCGGATTTTGTCTTTTTAGAGAAACTATAATTTTAATTTAATTTTTAGTCCTTAACTTTTTAATTATGAATAACGACAAAAAATTTTGGCTGTGGCAGAAATTTGAGGGTTAGATTTTTCTAATGATACCCTATTTATAGGAATCGGTGCATAGTGGGTTCGACTGCAAAAGGGATATCTAACCAACCAGGTTTCACTATTAATATGTAATTGCATGAATCATTCATGCAATTACATACATACAATTCATTCTTAATTTTTCGTGGAACACCGTCAAAGGTTTGGCTTGCACACTAGTGTGCCGCGGCACAGTGGTTAAGAACCACTGCTATATAGAGTACTATCAATAACTTTGTTAAGTACACTAGAGTTAGTAAAATAGTAATTAACAGTTTATAGAATTATTTATGCAGAACTTGCTAGTTAACTGAAAGATAATTCAATAGTTATAATTTATAGCTTCCTTTAACTCAACAACTGATATTATAACTCTGTATTTGTTTCTTAATAATTTTTTATCTAGGATACAAAGAAAATAATATTCTTTCTTACCAATATCTTATTTTCTAATGTATAAGAACAATATTTACATTTTTCAGTCTGTGAAGCATTTTTTTATGTAGACCTTTTCTTTTCTTTTCTTTTGTATGGTAAGCTTGGTGGCTAAATTTTTAAATGCCCCTTTCCACTCAAATAGAGTACTAAGGGAGCTGTTCTGGGCCAAAATTAAATGCAAAATGTAGAAAAAAAAACAAAGAACCTTTCCAATGTTCTTTGTTTTTTGTTCTTTGTTTATCCATTTGTTTATCCATTGTTTTTTGTTCTTATGTTCTTTGTTTATCCATTTTTATGTAGACGATAAGAGATCATAAAATTTTGAAAATTTCCGTAATAAATGATGCATTGACCATAATTTACATTGATTTTTAATTAAAATGGATACGTTTAATAAGTTTGTATCTATCAGTTCATCTCAAAAATAATGTCGTTTTTTATACTGCACTTGTTCAAACTTGTCTCAGCTTGTCTAAACATGACATTATGAAGCTTTCACAATATTCGAAGATTGTTATAGATTCAAATGGAGCAGATCTTTAATTATACTATTATATATACTTAATTAAATTATCAAGTGATTTATCTTTTATACCCTTTCGAAACTTAATGCTGAAAACATTACTTTTGGGATGACCTGATAAAATAAATATAATACGTTTACTTTAGGTAAAAACTTTTAATAATTGTTTAAGTTTATAAATAAGTATGATATGCTGAAAATTAATGATTAAAGTATTTTCTTTTATTTAATAACAAATTAAATACAATATATTTAATAAGACAAAGAGTAGTTGTTAATGAAATTATTATTTTGCAAAACAGTTCGCTTATCTTATCGGATGGGTATCGTTGACATAACTAATTAATAAATTAAATAGAAAAGTAGACTTATTATTAGATTATAGACAAACCAATATTTGTATAACCTGTTATTAATTTGTGAAATTACAAATTTCAGATTTATTCTGTCAATTCAAACTTTCATATGATTTTAAGAAGAGTAAAGCTTGGATTCCACATCACCAGAACGTACTGCAGAAATGGACAACAGAGGACCAAATGTTATGTCACTTCTTGTTTATAACGTACTGCTAAGCATATCGTCTGCAGAAAAGTAGAATAGACAA
This sequence comes from Olivierus martensii, assembly GCA_000484575.1. Classification (NCBI taxonomy): domain Eukaryota; kingdom Metazoa; phylum Arthropoda; class Arachnida; order Scorpiones; family Buthidae; genus Olivierus; species Olivierus martensii. Next base: position 23,687 of record AYEL01064593.1, read on the forward strand.
AATTTCAACTTTTAAATTTCTGCAGCGCGGACCAAATGTTATGTCACTTCTTATTTATAACGTACTGCTAGGCATATCGTCTGCAGAAAAGTAGAATAGACAAAATTTCAACTTTTAAATTTCTGCAGCGCTTGCTGTTGTACTTTTATCCAAACACGTGTCTCGCTTGGAGTGACGTTTGTTTGATGTCTTGAGCTGAAATCTTAAAAATCAAAACCGCGGAAACAATAGATAACTTATTCGAAATAATATTTTTAGTCTTGAGATCGAAACTTTCGAACTAGTCTAGTAAGGAAACCGTATCTCTCTCTATTTTGAAAGATATTTCTTATCCATAATCTATGATGTCTTTTTCGTCTTTGTTTGAGTAAGGAAACCGTATCTCTTTCTATTTTGAAAGATATTTCTTATCCATAATCTATGATGTCTTTTTCGTCTTTGTTTTAATTTCAACATTAATAAGGTGATTTTTGACAAAGACAATAACTGTGTTTAAAATCATTTTGTCGTCGTTCATTTTGTTTGACTTTTTAAACATCACAAGAGGTCGCTGCAATATACAAAACTATAGATTCCCTAGATTTATAGAGTAACGTATTCCGCGCCATTTTATATCCTTTGCCGATCGATAATCACGGGTAACTTTGTGAAAAGTAAACCAAATACGTATATTTTCTAATTTATAAATACAAAATTAGAAAAAGAAATATAGCATTATGGTTTACTTTTCACAATGTTATCCATGATTATCGATCGGCAAAGGATGTAAAATGGCGCGGAATGCGCTACTCTGCAAAACTATCATAATAGTATATTTCTTATCTAATTTATAAATACAAAATTAGAAAAAGAAATATAGCATTATGGTTTACTTTTCACAATGTTATCCATGATTATCGATCGGCAAAGGATGTAAAATGGCGCGGAATGCGCTACTCTGCAAAACTGTTTTGAATTTCTGCTGTAGTGGAAACAAAGTAGAGCAGAAGACAGATAACAGCAAGTTGTTCTGTTTCTATTGTCTGTTTGCTGTATCTGGTGATATGAATCCAGGCTTAAAAGTTTTCAGTCGAACTGTTTGGAGCCCAGAGCAAACTACAGACTTGTAGGAAATATATTGTATGCAGCATACATTTTTCCATCAATACCAACTTCAAATATGGTGTTTTTTTAATACGATAAGGAAAAATATTTTATAGTAGCGATCGATAATTTTTGAAATAAAAGCAAACACTTTCATTACTTGGTATTCAAACGATATTCTTTGATCTCGAGAAAAATCAATATTTGAATTTCTTTATCAAACATTAAACGGGATCTTCAGTAAATAAATGTTGAGTAATCGAAATTTCTAAACACAAAAATTTCTACGAGAACTTTCTAAAATTATCCTGTTTAAATAGGTTAATTCAATCAGAATTTGATATTTCGTAATAAATGTAGTTCATATATTAATTTACGCATATATATGATTAATTATCGATAGGCTATCTACTGGAAAAATATGAAATATTCATCAAAATTTTTAAATTATAGATATATAAATTATGAAAAAATAGAAATTGTTCTAAAAATAATTAAAAAAAAAACGTGAGACAAATCTACAAGTATAAATGCACTTGGACATACAAGTACTGTAATTTAAAATAATTTATTTATTGGAAGAAACTTTAGAGAGAATTTTAAAATATATATTGACTGAATAATTTAAAAATAAATAGAAATATATTCATATCAAAATTTTAATTATAAGAAAATTCACGTTTTTTTCCTTTTTGTTAAACCGGTACAGTTTGAATTAAGTTCGGCTTAATTGGGACTAATCCATTTTGGCCCCCATTTAAACGGCTGCCCCAAATAAACGAATTAATAATAAATTTTAAAATAAAATATATAATACGTAGGTAAAAAAATAATAATTAGGTACCTATTTTAATGCTTTCTTAAACCAAAATACAGAAAATATTTGTATAAATAGTGAAGAAAAAAATAAGGCAAGATTCTGCTTTTCACGGAATCCGAGATTTTTGCATAATATTTTTAGTCATATTACTAGTAGTAAATCGGTATATAAATTAATCGCGAAATCGGAACCGATAAGTACCTATATGAAAAAGTACTTATCACAACGAAGTATCAATACCTATGCACGACGCCATCTTGAAAGGGACAGTATCTTGCGTGACACTTTCAAGATGTAAAATTATACGAATTCGTGTTATAGAAGAGCGATTTTGTTATATGAATTCGTGTTATTGGAGAGTACGTTATATGGGAGATTACTATAATATATCTTGAAGGTGTCGCGCAAGAATTATATTCAAACTCCTTGGCAAGAATACTTTCTACGTTATATGGGAGATTACTGTAATACATCTTGAAGGTATCGCGCAAGAATTATATTCAAACTCCTTGGCAAGAACAATTTCAAGATGATGTAATTATATATCTTGATGCAAATATATATTATATATTAATGTATATATAATATATAAATCTATAAATTACATAAGTAACTTATGGATGTCAGCATAAAATTGTAACCCACATAATCGTAAGAATAATTCCCGGCGTATTTTTGATTTTTAAAACAAGGTATAAAACCATAGCAGGTTTTCGTCATTACGATGATGGTCACATGACGTTTAACCATCTTGTTCAAATGTGGATTGGTATATGATTCGGTTCCAAGTATCTTCTAATCGGTGCCACTTTCGTCTATGGTTCTATTATAATTTTTGACCAGTTTGATGAGATCTATCGAATGGCAATTCCGTGAAAAGCAGAATCCACCCAATTGTAATAACTAGACATGACATGCTCGTATAAATGAGCGGAAATTTTGTGATTTAATAAAAACTTTAAACCAATTCCGCACTTCAAACTCATATAGGAAATCCATGAGTAAATCACTAAATGGCGGCCATTATTAGTTTATAGCGCCACCTTTGGATTTTGTCTATATAAAGGAATTAATTTTAATTTCTTAATTTTTAAGTTATTAAAAACGACAAAAAATTTTCGCTGTTCCAGAAACCCGAAGATTAACACTTTTAATTATATCTTATTTATAGAAATCAATACAATGGTTCAACTGCAAAAAAGATATCCACATATCCAGCTACATTTCTCTATTAATATCAATACAGTATAAATGATGATGATAATAGTTCTGAAAATTATGTTAGTTCTGATTTTATTAGAGAGTTTCCGCACAGCTATGATCAATAACTAAACGAGAAAATTCTATTGTTTCGGAAAGTTATCGGTAATCGCTTCAGCAACTCAAGGTTAGTTTGAACCGCCGACACCAGATGTTGTAAATTCTCTCTATTCTCATAAATTATTTCTATTCTATCCTCTATTATCTTTAATAAAGATTATCTATTATATTAAACCTCTGACGACGAATTTTAATATCCTAGTCTTTTGTCGGCTCTCCCGAAAACAACGACAAAAGACTGTTTTTATGGTTCAACGATACGACTGAAAATAGATATAAAAAGCAGCAATATGACTGACGACCTCGCACATATGCAAATCATGGACTTTATCGGTTGGAGCTGAGTCATAGCTGTGCGGAAACTCACTATTGTTGAAAGATGATGACGATGAAGGCAGGAAAACTTAAGTTTTTTTATTATATTTTTCTCTGAATTTCAAAGGAACGAGGAACAGGAAAGACCTGCGATATATCCGAATCCGCGGTATATCCCCTACCTTATATCTGTGGAGCACTGTACGTATTTAAAAACAATTAATATGGATTATGATATAGAATTTTATTTAACATCAATTTGTGCATTGCCTTTACGTCATACTTTTTTATTATACTTTTCACTAGAAAGGGAATTATGTGCTGATTTTATAAATAAGTCAAACCTGTTCTATATGCATCATTATGATTGTGACGTAATTCGTGTCTCAAACGAAAATGTATAACTAATAACTAAATAATACTTAAAATAACTAATATATACTTGTATTTAAAAAAAATCTTTATTTATAACATTTCTTAAAATCTTTTTTACTATCATGACATCACTATATAATATATAAAAAAAAATCTTTATTTATAACATTTCTTAAAATCTTTTTTACTATCATGACATCACTATTATATGTTTCGTCTCAATATTATATAATAATAATTAAGGTCCATGATTTTCTGTTGCAAAAATCGGATAAAATTATGTGACAGATGTAACATTAAATCATATGAAGCAAATTTATAAAAACATATACACTCTACTGTATTTCATAAAATAAGAAGTGTGTATTTAAAGAACGAATTATTATTTAATAAATAGTAATTCATTTACACTTCGAGTGATTAACGTTATATCCGTCACGTGATTAATCTTTCCGTAAAATATGATGTCAACCACGATGATAAAAGAAACAAGATGTAATATTGAAAATATATGATCTAAAAATCAGGACTCTCAATATTACAATAGATAAAGTTAGGATGTAACATAATGAAGCAAAATTATAAAAACATATACACTCTACTGTATTTCATAAAATAAGAAGTGTGTATTTAAAGAACGAATTATTATTTAATAAATAGTAATTCATTTACACTTCGAGTGATTAACGTTATATCCGTCACGTGATTAATCTTTCCGTAAAATATGATGTCAACCACGATGATAAAAGAAACAAGATGTAATATTGAAAATATATGATCTAAAAATCAGGACTCTCAATATTACAATAGATAAAGTTATTATTTAAATGTAGGTGTAATAAGTATTTTTAAAATAATAATACATTCTATCGATAGAAATAAAATCTAACGTTCACCAAAAAACATTACTAAAGCATCAGTTTTAATGAAAGTTTACTTTTAATATTTGTAGATTTCTTTTGAAAGTTATAAAATTGGATATTTTTGTTCACCAAAAAACATTATTAAAACATCAGTTTTGATGAAAGTTTACTTTTAATATTTGTAGATTTCTTTTGAAAGTTATAAAATTGGATATTTCTCACAGTGAAATAAAAATTCTGCAATAAAATACATATTCGGCGGTGCAATCTGAAATTCTGAGAGCCATAGAAAATCGTGCCTTTAATAACAATTAAAATAACAGTTAAAGTTATAAAATATACAAAAATTATTCGTTTGTTGCAAATTTTAAATAAACTTTTTGCTTTATATTGATTTTTGGATGTGGCGCTGTACAATATAACATCATACACAACATGGCGGCTTCCATATTTCACATGATGGGCCCCATATGTTTTGATGTCATCAAGAACATAAATCAGTCGTTCTCTCAACCTTTTTTCTGTTGAGGAACACCTAAATATTTTAAATAATTATTTAGATTTAACAACGAATTTTCATTAACAGATTATTGTATTTATTCTTATTATATTACATTCAGATAACAGACATACTCTTACATAGGATCATTCAAGGATGTTTTATCATTAAGGATGCGTTCAAAATCTTAACAGACTAATCAGTGATGAGTAAAAAATCTCAGCAAACCGTTCCAAAGCTCAATTAAAATATGATGTCAACCACGATGATAAAAGAAACAAGATATAAGGCGCATTCGGCAATTCAGAATTCTGCTCAGACTTCTGATTAGTCTGACAGATAAGCGTTCGGTAAGTCAGATCTGATTTTAGTCTGACTGTAGCGCCGTGTTCGGTAATTCAGAATTCTGACTCAGAATTTCAGAGCAAACTCAGGTTGCTTTTTCGTTCCTGACTTTTGTCTGAGCAAGATGGCTGCGCCCATGAGATATTATGCGAAATTAAAATGAATGAGAGTGATGAAGTTTTTCAACTCTATCTAACACCCAGAGGAGCAAAACTGTATAACTGAAGGAAAGATATCTCGTTACATAAGCAGACATTATTAATACGAGAATTCGTATGTGTTTTTATTCGGCTGAAAAGTATTCTTACGTTGCTTCGCTATTATTATTCTTTATTATTTATTAATGTCATAATTAATTTATATTTGTTTTATTGATAATTATTTCAATAAATGGTATTTATATTGAGGATGATTAGCCTTAATTAATGGGAAATGAGTATAGTCTTAATCTATTCACATAAAGACGTGGTGGATTTATTTATTTATTTATTTATTTACTTACTTACTTTGCATATTAGAACATCAATATACATAATATATATAACATAATATTTTAACAGAGCATCAACATGTTCTACATATTATTGCTGTATGTTAAGGCATGGTCTTGGATATGTACAGTACCCCAATCATTTTAATATTAGTTTTTTAAAGGGTACACTTTAAAGTTTGTAGTGAATGGATTATACGGTTTGTAATTCTACTGTAATTTTGTTATAATTGTATATCTTCAGACACGCACAACATTAAAAATAATAGAAGCTGGTGATAGATTTTTGAAATCTGAAATGTATACTTTAACATTGATGAAATATAATGATGATGATACATTAGTATGTCTCAAATATGTGTACATATATAGTTTTATAAAATGTATGGTTTATTGATAAATTAATATTTTTAAAGTACAATTTAAGTTTAATGAATATGAAAAAATATTTTATTTCATAATAAAAATAATGAATATAATATTAGAAAAGAGAAATAGTCTTTTCAGATCCATATGCTTTAAGTCAATGAACTAAGTATTTTTTGGCTAAAATGGAAATGCTTTATTAAAGAATTTTTATTAAGGATATACATAATCAATAACTGATTTAATCGAGAACAATTATACACACCTAAATACATTTAAAATAAATAAAAAGTTTCATTTAAAAACTATCGGCGGAAATATTTATTGATAATATCACTTTGTTCAGGGATTGTTAAATTAATTATGATCTACATAAAAAGGTAAGATTCTATTTTGATTGCCTCGAATTTTCGCGGCGTTGTGCGCACATAAGCACGTCGATGTTGATATGTATTCGCATACACAATAAAATTTATCGAGCACGAAAAAAAAAGCGACAGTTATGACGCGACTTATCATTTTCAAATAAAATGACACTGTAAATGAATATCGCTAGGTACAGTAATGATAGATTCTTAAGCAGCGCATACTTGTCAGATGCACGACGATAGATAACTGATTCGCACTAATCGGTGAGGCTTTCGTCTGTGATTCTATTATAATTTTTGACCAGTTTGATGAGATCTATCGAATGGTAAATTCCGTGAAAAGCAGAATCCAGCCAAAAATAATAGTCTACATACATGATAAATTTTACGATTTCAAATTTTAATTCTGAAAAAATGCATCAAGTGTAGTCTGTCTTTTGATTTTGGTACACCAGTTATATCTGCGAGTCTACGATAGCTTGTATAGCTGGCTTTTAATTTTATCCAGCAAAGCAATTTTACTTGAAAGTGTAAAATCATTTCTTGGCATCTTGGCAAAGATTTAAAACTTCAAATAAAATGACACTGTAAATGAATATCGCTAGGTACAGTAATGATAGATTCTTAAGCAGCGCATACTTGTCAGATGCACGACGATAGATAACTGATTCGCATCACGCTAATGTTGCCAAATATTAGTGTTGACATACTTTCGAAAAAATCCCTAAAATATGTCAAAAATTGCTAAATTCCTTTTCTGCTACTGTCCCAATGAAGCGTTTAAATTATGTATTAGTTTATGAGTTTGGTTTCCGTTTTTTGAGATTTTGCCCAAAAAAAGCGGCTCCTTCAATTAACCGGTGGCCCAATTAAGCGGAATCGACTGTACAAGTATATATATATTTTATAATTCCCGACAGAATTCTAATAAATGCAACTGCATTCTAGGTAATTTGAGATTTTGCCCAAAAAAAGTGGCTCCTTCAATTAACCGGTGGCCCAATTAAGCGGAATCGACTGTATATATATATTTTATAATTCCCGACAGAATTCTAATAAATGCAACTGCATTCTAGGTAAGCAAAATTGTTGATCTTTCCGACGGTATTATTAGCAATAATCTATCAGCAATTATTAATTATTTTTTAATTACATTCTTAGATTAAAAAATTTAAACAGGTCATCCCAAAAATAATGTCGTTATTTTTATACTTGTACTTGTTCAAACGTGTTTCGGCTTGTCTAAACATGAAGCTTTCACAAAATTGTAAGTGTGTTATTGATTCAAATGCAGAATATATATTTAATTAAATTAACAAGTTGATTTATTTTTTATATCCTTGCCAAAAACGAATAAATATCAGGTCATCCCAAAAATAATGTCGTTATTTTTATACTTGTACTTGTTCAAACGTGTTTCGGCTTGTCTAAACATGAAGCTTTCACAAAATTGTAAGTGTGTTATTGATTCAAATGCAGAATATATATTTAATTAAATTAACAAGTTGATTTATTTTTTATATCCTTTAAAACTTAATGCCAAAAACGACATTACTTCTGGGGTGTGGCCTGATATTTTGTATAAAAATACAAATTTACAATATTTTTTAGTTGATGTATATATTTTTAATTTAATATAAATCGTATTTTGTAAAGACTATATGTATAAATACAAATAAATTATTAAAGAAAAAAATATTTTCTATTTCTAAATTTTTTTTAGAAATTTCAGCATTTTTTTTCTTTTAATTTTTATGAAGTTTTAAAATTTGAAATAAATTATGTCATAAAGTTGTCCAATTTTAATTCAAAACAAACTTATATTAATTTGAACTACTCATATTTAATTTAATTGGAATATTTAAGTAATTAAATTTACTTTATTAAATGAATTGAAAGAAAATACCCAAACTGAACGATTCATATATCTATTATGAATACTAGAATATATACAAATTATTAAAAAAAAATTATAGCTTGCAAATAAATTATTATTTTTTTAATACAGTATCGTATTATAAAGACAATATGTTTCTTTTGTGATGATAAAATTAAAAAATAATTTTTAATAAAAAAAAATCGAATTCCAATAGTCTTTTATTTTTCCAGTGTAGCATATAATGTTTATCCAAAACACAATATTGATCAAAATGTACCAGATGCATGACGTCTGCATTTTTTGGATTTCCTTTTTTCATTTCTTTTATGCACATTTATAAAGATATTATATATAAAATTATAAAGTATTGAAATTTTCTGCATATTTTTTATTAATGTATTTAATTTTGAATTTTGAAGATCAACACTTTCACTAATATGCATGCTAACTGACCTATGTTGTGATTTCTAAAATATGAACATATTGATAACTTTTCCAATATTTCAGTTATACGTTCTCAATCACTGTGCCGCGGCACACAAGTGGGCGGCGAAAAATTAAGAATGAATTGTAAATGTATAAGAATTGTATGTATGTAACTGTATGAATCATTATATTATTAATAGTCAAACGTGGCTGGCTGGCTGGCTGGATGTCCCTTTTTCGGTTGAACTACTGTACCGATTTCTATAAGTATGATAATTTTAGAAAGGTCTAATTTTTGGATGTCTGCGACAGCCCAAATTATTTGTTGTTATTAATAAATTAAATATTAAAGAATAGAAATTACATTGAAATTATAGTTCTCTAAAAAGACAGAATTCGCAGTGTAACGTAATAATGGATGCCATTTTACGATTCCCTCATGGATTCCCTACACGAATTCGGAGGGGTTTTTGTCGTTATATACAGTATTAGATTAAATCACAAGATTATATTTAAACTCATTTATATGAGCTGGTTTCTAGTATATATTAATAATGAAACGTGGTTGGATAGATATCCCTTTTACAATCGAACCACTGTACCGATTCCTATAAATAGGGTGTCGTTAGAAAAATCTAACGCCCTAATTTCTGTGATAGCCAAAAATTTTTGTCGTTATTCATAATTTAAAAATTAAGGAATAAAAATTAAGTTAAAATTATAGTTTCTCTAAAAAGATAAAATCCGCAGGTGGCGCTATAACTTAATAACGGTTAAAATACTATAGTCTATTTCATGATAACCTGACAGTAAATCACTACCATTGCTGTAGGTATTTCTACACAAAAGAAAATAGTCCCTATTAGTTAAATTTAATATTAATATTTTAAAATATAAAAATGATATATTATCCTATAATTTGTTGTTTTGGTAAATAAAATATCGATTAATATTTTAAAATATAAAAATGATATATTATCCTATAATTTGTTTTGGGAAATAAAATATCGAAATATTAAATTACTGAGATGATTTTAAAATATTTAAAATCACGTGACCAAATTAACCAAGAAATGTTATCATCAAAGTTGTTATTTACAAATCGCGTATGAATACAGTATTACCTTTGGTGGTTCGGCTGTCTGGTTATCTTGAAACAGACTACAGATAGGGAAAGTAGCGACCGTGGTAGCGACACTCCGCCATGTTAGTGCACAGAGCGGCTTTGTCGTCTGCTAGTAAAACAATAAATTGACATATTTAAATCATTTAAGTGCATTTTTTAGATAGGGAAAGTAGCGACACTCCGCCATGTTTGTGCACAGAGCAGCTTTGTCGTCTGCTAGTAAAACAATAAATTGACATATTTAAATCATTTAAGTGCATTTTTTTGGACTTAGCTTTAAAATTTCACTATCACCTATTATTTTTATTATTATTAATTTCTTTATTTTTATTTAACTTTAACTTTATTTATTAATTTTAATGTTCTATTCAAGAAGAGCATTAACATAATAGAACAATGTTGTAACCATCGTTACAACATATTAGAACATTATACTCTCTCTCTCTCTATATATATATATATATATATATATATATATGCATATTCATATCTATAAAAAGTTACGATATTTACATTCTATTGACTATTTAGGATGCGCCGATATGCAAACGAACGGATTTCTCTGCACAAAAATGGCGGAAAGAAGGTCACGCGATACTGAGCAGCCTATGGCAGCGCTGCGTTTTCGGCAAATGCACTGGAAAAGAGTATTGCCACCTTCCCTATCTAGTATTTTAATAAAGGTCGCCATTTAATGATCCCGTGTACGAGTATGTTTGTAATCTGAATGCAATAAATAAGAATAAATATAATAATCTGTTAATAAAAATTATTTGTTAAATGTAAATTATTATTTAAAATATTTAGGTGCGCCGCCAAATTTTAAAATATTAAAATGTGTTCCTCAACAGAAAAAAGGTTGAAAACCACTACGTTAGGCCTGGAATCTACTACACCCGAAAATACGCCTGAAACTGAAAACTGAACTGAAAGTGACGCAGCTTCCGGTTTGTACGTCGTATCTTGGCCAGAAACTCACCTGAAACTACAGTATAAAAAATTTAACATTTCAGTTTCAGGTCTAATTACGTAGCCAGAGTTTAGTATTCAGTAGATACGATGGCGGTGCACAGACCAAGAAAAATTTTCTGTTCGAGACTTTTAGGTTCTGCGCATTTAATGCTATTAATACGCTGCGTTTTCGGCAAATGCACTGGACAAGAGTATTGCCACCTTCCCTATCTAGTACTTTAATAAAGGTCGCCATTTAATGATCCCGTGTACGAGTATGTTTGTAATCTGAATGCAATAAATAAGAATAAATATAATAATCTGTCAATAAAAATTATTTGTTAAATCTAAATTATTATTTAAAATATTTAGGTGCGCCGCCAAATTTTAAAATATTAAAATGTGTTTTTCAACAGAAAAAAGGTTGAAAACCACTACGTTAGGCCTTGAATCTACTACACCTGAAAATACGCCTGAAACTGAAAACTGAACTGAAAGTGACGCAGCTTCCGGTTTGTACGCCTACGTTAGGCCTGGAATCTACTACACCCGAAAATACGCCTGAAACTGAAAACTGAACTGAAAGTGACGCAGCTTCCGGTTTGTACGTCGTATCTTGGCCAGAAACTCACCTGAAACTACAGTATAAAAAATTTAACGTTTCAGTTTCAGGTCTAATTACGTAGCCAGAGTTTAGTATTCAGTAAATACGATGGCGGTGCGCAGACCAAGAAAAATTTTCTGTTCGAGACTTTTAGGTTCTGCGCATTTAATGCTCTTATTTTATTAATTTCTTTCGCTGTTTTAAATAAAATCGATTATACAATTCTTAAATAAGGTAATGACTTATAATTTAGATGTTTTGCTTCTTAATTTACTCGTTGTTGGTGTCGTAGTTTAGAGAGGCACACCATCAGTCATCGGTGCATTCTCCAGCTTGAATATGTATATGGACATTAGATGGCGCTGTGTGGTTGTTGGTGTCGTAGTTTAGAGAGGCACACCATCAATCATCGGTGCATTCTCCAACTTGAATATGTATATGGACATTAGATGGCGCTGTGTAAACAAGTCGATAGAACTTTGTTTATGTAGAGCTTAAGCAGAAACTGAAAGTAACCTGAAACATAACTTTGCTCGTTTCAGTTTATGTTATCAGTTTCAGTTTTCTGATATAGTGGATTCCATGTCTTAACTGATAAGCAAATTTTTGTGTAGCAAGAAAATCGTTGGCCAAGAATCATTGATTGCTAGTTTAGTTGATTTATGAAATCTTTTTCAACCTAAATAAAATATATTTTAGAATTAATAAAAATTATTTAATAAAATTAAAAGAAATCACTCTTTAAATAGGACAATTTTATAATTGTTATT
>AYEL01064596.1:0-24122 GCA_000484575.1 Olivierus martensii
TTGTAAGTGTTTGGAGTCTAATAAATTTATATTTTCTTATTATCTAACTTGTTTGAGAAATTCTTTAATTTATTAGTGTAAGTTCTAACCTCGTTTGTTCGTTTCACTTCTAACACTTAATCGGCACTTTAGTAATAAGTTCCGATTTCTGATTTTGTTTCGTCAGTTAGACGTTACGTTATTGTTAAATTGTTTTGTAGTTAATTAGTATTAAGTTAGAACTTAGATAAAGACCTGAGCTCAGGCCGAACTCTGGATTGCAGAGTCGCTAGAACAGTTAGGTTTAGTATATAATTCGTAGTATTAACAGTCGTTCTAATCCGCGACTTTGCAAATTAACAATAGCATCTGAAGTACAGAGTTATGAACAAAGCTTATATATGAATTAAGTTTGACTCGAGGAATGCCTGTAATGAAAACATTAGCAATAAGCTAACATCTAGCATTTTTTGAAATTTATATCATCTAAAGATCATGCAAAGAATTAGTATGCCATTTCTTCTTTATTGTCCCAATCTAAAGGGAAATTCATGAACAATTTGTGATTTTTTTCCCAGTCAAAAAAATTCATGCATTAATTTTTACTTTCCCCACTTCTACTGAACTGCCATATCTTTTTGTTATAATTGTTGAAAGTTGTTAATTTTTCCAAAGTTTCTAAATACTGTATATACCCATTTATACATCCAAAAATTTTTTTAAGAAAAAAATTTGAGTAAGGGGGACTGTCTTATACATGGGCAAAAAACATTTAAAATTTTTTCAGAGATTGTAAGATTCACTAACACAGTTGTGATGTATTTCCATTGTGCTTTCATGCCAGCAGCATGATCTATATTTGTTTCTAACAAAAATCATCATCTTATCGATTCTTATGATTTTTCTGTCAAAAATATGCGACTTTATATACCCGTACATAATTTAATATTTTTAGTTATTTAAATATCGAATACTGATATGATAAAAAATTGCATAAATTGGACAGGTTGTGCTAATAAGTACATCCTATGGTAGTAGTGCAATCTGCTATATTTGTTTATATAAAAAAAATCTTTTTCTTCTCAATTTGATTATTAAAAATACAACCCAGATATTGTGTGATTCGTCATATTTGAATACATTCAAAAGTATTAATCTATTGAGCACTTCACAAATAAGATTGAAAATGTGTAAACCAATCTTTTTTAGTGAATAAACATGGCTGCCACTACTGTACATACTGTAGGAATGCAATCATTTCATTGTGTAACTGGCCATCACAACAGGGTTCAACTTATTTGGATGGCAGGGCACAAAGGCATTGAGGGCAATGAAGTTACGGATGGGCTGGTCAAGGAAGGGGATTCTTGTCCCTTTATTGGAGATGAGCATGTTTTGGGCATCAGATTTCATGCAATTGGGCAAGTTGTTGGAGACTGGTTGTCAGCTCAGCATCTCTTCATTGAGGGAGTTTATTCTTGGACAAAGGCAAAGGGTCTTATTTTAGAATCTTTACAGAGAAATAAAAAGTTGCTTGCATTGCATAAAAATCAAGATAGGATTGTTACAGGATATAGGGCACTGTCATCTTAGAAATCATCTTCACTTAATTGAGATTGCTGATAGCCCAATTATAGATGATGTCAGGGAGAAGATGAAATTCCTTTTCATATTTTATGTGAATGTGTGGCCCTTTCATCTAGATTACATTTTCCTGCACCAAAAAATCTTTACACAATCCTGTCTTTCATGATGTAAGATGGGATTTCTTATGGGATGATCCACTTAGAGGTGCACAATAAATCCTGATTAGTTGCAGTGTCAGAGCTGTTTTATGTGTTTTCTGTTTTTGATCATTTAGAAAATATGGGATGATTATTTTACAACTGATTTTTGGATATCAGATTTGTGCTCCTGGCAATTAGGTGAGCTAGTTTCTATTTCCATCAGTTGGAACAAAATTTTTGTTTCATTTTTAATCTATCTTATTAAATATTTTCAGTGAAATTCCTGAATAATGGACACTTTTAACCTTTTGCTCTCCAGAGTCAATATGTTCTTGACAGGCCGTTGACCTGCTACAACTCCGTTGTCAATAACGTATTGACAGGGTCTGGTGCCCTTTATTTTTATTTATATTGAAATAAATTTTCAAAATATCATTTTTTTGTCATATTTTTCATTGTTTTATCATAGTAACCAAAATTTTGCTGAAATTTGGATTTTTAATTAATTTTTTAATCGTTTTATAATCGGATTTTACTAATATAAGCATCATGTTTGGACCGCCAAAAATTCAAGAACGGATTGTTCAAATTTGTCCGACTTGCTCTATCATGTTCCACATTTTTTTCTTAGTTTACCTTTACTTTTTTTTACAGATATCTTGATCCAATTAATAATAATTTGGGAAAGTTTGGCCCCTTGTAAATGATATGATTTTAGCGCTTTTTCACACACAAAATTCAATATATTAATTTTATTTAAAAATTTATAAATTTTAACTTATCAGAAAAACAAAGTAGCCTATACCACGCTTGACGATCGATGCGGAAGTCGGCGTCCTAGATTCTGGAGGGAAATATCGTAATATCTTGAAAATATGATATATGAATATTTGAAAAATGGTGTGTAAATAATTTTTTAATTATTTATAAAAAACATTGTAAAAAATTGAATATGTCAAAAATTTTCAATAGTAGGCTATATGATTAAGAAATTTATTTGAAAGATCTACATATTTCATGACTAAAATCTGAGTTATGCATTTTGCATTTGTTTTTTATCACTGTTTCATAAAATTGCAACATTTAATTTCTATCTTTTATTACCATTATACTTTATTAATAGATTACAACTTATACAGTTTAATTATAAATTATTTATTAGAAATTATTTTAGAAAATTGACCAAAAAAATGTGGTTGCATTTGGTTCATGAACTACATTTGACTTACTAAATGGGCCATATTTAATTTGTTTGCTGCATGTTGGATAACATGTCCTTAAGTACAGGTAGTTCTATCTGTACTTGAGCTGTAAGCTGGTAGCTTACAGCTAATTCATTCTTGAAGTGAGCTTGTAAAGTAAAACTTGTAAGCCAAGAATCAATTTCCCATAGACATAATGTTAAAATCAGGGATTCTGTTCTCAGCAATGTAATATTTACCACAGTAAAATTAAGATCAACAAAATCAATAATTTATGATTAAATAATGATTTATTTATCTAAAAAAATGAAAAATAGTCTTTAAAATCAAGTAAATTTTAATAATAAAGAAATTATTTGTCATATAAATGTTAAAAGAATTTTTATTCTTCATTATTATTTACAGATAAGTAAGTATATGAGCTTTAATATAGATGAACTGTTGCCTTAGGCACAATATAATATGGCTGACTTAGCCTGAACAGAAGATTTTCTTGATAAATAAAGTTCATAACCACTTCCTTGATTCCTAATTCAGTTCAATTTGCTGCATAGCAACTGAATCCAGCACTGTCCAATTCCTATATGCCTAGCAGCTAAAAGCCTTGGACAGTCAAAAAGATCAAGGAGATGATCCACATCTTGGTCAGTTTCCTTGTAATCCCAAGTTACATTACATACAAGAGTCACTCCAAACCTACATAAGTGGAATAGAAGTTATTTATATAATATGCCAATAAAACCAGAAGATGGACTACTGCCATTTTTTGAACACCATTTTGATTTTTCTGATTTCATAGCAAACAATGAAGTTTTTGCTATAAACCCAGTTGTACTATATTGTAAAGCTACATATGTGATTTGAAATGCCATTTTTATGAATGTTTAGCATTTATTTATTGTAATTATTGCTTATATTTTTGATTTTCTGATACTTTGTATTTGGGAAAAAACTTCTAAATTCAGGAATTCATTCAGTGGGAACTGTAAACTGAGAAGTATTTATATTTATATATTTTAAAAATATACAATTTAATTTTTAAGGTTTTATAGTGTAAAATCTCAGCTTCAAAATTTGTAGGAGTGATGTAAATATCATATGTTAGGCTTCTGTGCTAATAACTGGATAACTCATTATCATATTAATATCATATTATAGATAACTGCAGAATCTCATGCTATTGTTTCCATACACTTGCTTTTACTTTTTCTACTTGAAGATATACATTAAATTCTCTAAAATCAGAACTTTAAAATCTGTCATTCTCTAAAATCAGAACTTTAGAATTTGTCATTCTCTAAAATTCAACATATATTACAAAAAATTCTTACTTTAAAATCTGAAAATTTTAGCAAACAATCCAGCACTTTATTTACTTTTAAGAACTTTTTATTTTCATTGTTACAAAATGTTGCTACAAGGTTTATTTGTTGTTTTTCTGCTGTGCTTCACTTTTTTTACCATGGCTTTGTTAGAAAGTATCAGAGAATGAATGAATTGATTCTGACTTTCATATTGAATCAAATCAAAAATATATAACTAATATTTTAACTAATTGCTGATAACAGGAATAAACATAATACCTCAAAATAATATCACTCAACAGCAGTTGATAATAATAACTTAATTTAATGAAACATTTTCGGTTGATAAACAATCATCATCATCATCAAAAATAAAATAAAATGGAATACAAATTTTAAAAAATTTAATATTAAGATTATAAACTTCAATTATTAAACAAAATTATTAGTGCATACTATATATGTATAAATGTTTTACATTTACTGGGTATATAATATCTAATTATCAAATTCATGAATATTTATAGTTATATTTATTAAAAATTTATAAAACTAAAATTAAATGGCCTATATAGGATACTCAAGTTATTAGCATTATTGCAATACTAAATGTTCTTGAGTATCCCATATGAGCCATTTAAGTTTAGTTTTATAAATTTTTAATAAATATAACTATAAATATTTGTGAATTTGCTAAAGAGATATTATATACCCAGTAACTGAGTTGCTTTATAATCAGAAGTTTTTATTCAGATCTCCAAACTAAGAAACTTCTAATTGATTTACTTATGAGATATATTAAAAATACATCATATATAATGGTTTCAATACTTCTAGGTTCCTTATAACAATAGTTTTTGAATTACAAACATAATTTAAATATGAATTAAGTTTGTAATTCAAGGACAGTCTTTATTTGCTTTATAAGTTGAAATAATAAACATTTCTTGCCAGCCGATTTGTTCATTTATAAGTTAAAAAGTATGATATATATTAGATAAATACTCAAACCAACAGCACGTAAGCAGGAAAATTTTCAGAATAAAAAAAAAATCCTTATTATGTACTATTGCTTTCAGTAATTATCTGAAGAAAAAGGCAGAAATATGGATACAGTTGATTATGATATATATTCTCTTGTTAATTCTTAATAAATTACTTGTCTTTGTGATCTGTTCTTGAATTATAATTTATTATAATTTAAATACTTCAACAAGGCAAATACATTTATTAAATATTGTGATGTACTTGAATTATAATATAAGTATAGCCAAACTTCATGGCTATTAGATGCCACATATTAAAATCTCAAATATTCCAAAGCCACAATCAGTTTTTTTAAGATAATCTTAATCTATGATTCAAACTTTTAAAAATTATTTATTATATATTTCACATACATTTATTTTGTATAGATACATTCTGTTTTTTTAAATTAAATAGTTACTACTTTATAGCCTACTAATTTTTCATTATTCATGGTACAAAGCCATATTGAAGATACCAAAGAACCACATGCAGCTTGTGAACTTCAATTTGGCCAAGGCATTTCTATTATAATGCATGAACATCATTTTTTAAATATTTATTAGCTAAATGATTCCTAGAAAATATTTTTGGAATTAAACAGAATTTGATGATTATAATTTTATAACTTAGAACTACAATGCCATTATCTATCAGATTAATAATTAATTAATTAAATTTGGGCTAATGTAATGCTATCTATTAATTAATAAAAATTTAATTTTTAATTTTAGATAATATTTCTGAAATAAATTGTTGTGATAGTTTAATTGGTTAAGGTGTTGGGATGCCATCCCAAAGATCCTAATTTGACTTCATGCCAAGGCAAATTTTTATTTTGGGAATATTATGTAAAATTAAAGTTCACTTATTAATTAATAGATGTGCCACCTTAGCCTAAAATTTAATAAATTAATTATTAATCCGACAGATGGTGGCATTGTAATTCTAAATTGTAAAATTATAATTTAGAATTACAGTGCCACCATTTGTTGGATTAATGTTTAATTCCAAAAATATACATTATGAGCTATTTGGCTATTAAATAATAATTTGTTATATTCCTCTAGTTGGTTTGCCATTATGATGCATATATTTTTTAATCAGTTAATTTTTTTTGTTATGTATTGTTATTTTATAAAAGAGATTTGCTTATTTTGTGTAAATATAATGATGATCATAATATCAAAACTTCTATATATTTTCTTAATAGTATGTTTAATATTACTTATTTTACTGGATAAGTGTATCAAATTTATTTAATTTTTAATAATTGTTTATTTTTAGATATATGAACTACGTTTTACTGATGATCTTTTAGCAACTTTGCTCAACATTCCAACTTCAAAAACTTTATTACGTAGGCATTTAAGCACACAATTTAAGCAGTTAATAGGTTTAGAGTTAATGCATCAAAAAAGAGATTATGAAACTAATCCAGCATATATACCTCTTGTTCCAAGTACAAAAGTAAAGGTTTGTATAATTTATTTTTATAAATTATTTTATTATCCTTCTTTTGAATTATTTTAATATACTTTTAAAATAATTCCAAAGGAAAGAAAAGCTTTATCATCACTATCCTTATTTCTATTCCCCACTAATAACTTTTGAACTAATTAACAGATTTTTGATTAAATCTGGTAGAGATGATCTACCTTTAAATATTATATTGATTTTGCATATTTAACTCTCTAGCTGAAACCATTTAAAAATGCCAGACATTCACAGTTTGAGATAGAATCTTAATATACAGCAAGTTAACTTACATTAGGGCTATCCAATTTCTTCAATGCAACTGGAAGCCTCTAACAGACAGCTAGCAGTTGAGTGAAGGAGTTGTAGGAGAAACTGAAATCAAGCCAGAGTTGAATTAATCTAGATTTGTAAGAACAAACCTATATTAATTCAACTTCTTGATCTTAGTTTTTAAGGCTTCCACAGTAGACCCAGTAATATTAGCCAGGGTAGTCAGGAAATTAATTTCCATGGATAACCAATTCCTCAGATAATTTGCAAAATACTTATAAATATCAAAATTATGGACAATATGCATTTAATATTAAAAAATAAATAAATTGCATTCACATATATATTCAGATGTTATATTTATTGAAAACTGGAACAAAAAAATTTATTTGCAGTAAGAAATTATTACAATATTTGTAATTTTAATTTTGATTGCAGCTTTCTTATCTGATTACCCATCAATTAAGTTGCCACCAATTTATTGTATTTTTTTTATAGATTTCTCTTGGAACATATTCCCAATTCAGATAAAATAATTGTGACCCTCAGTGATCTATCACATGTAATTTATTATGAGTCATTCTTCTCATTTGAAATATGATATTATAGGCAGATTCAGGGCATCTATCAGAAGTTCAATGGTTGGTGTATTAGCAAAGTTACTATTTCATTTTATGAAACATAAAATCCTTGGATCTTTTAAATAGTTTACTAAGCATTATATTAGGTACATAAATGACATATCTCCTGATGATTTTAGTGAAAGAAACCTATCTGGCATTTTTATCTCCTGAAATGGGGAGGATTATGCAGAAGAACTAAAAGGTTTTTACAAATGAAGATACTGGTCTGCAATTAAATTTAGAACAAAGAAGTAAAAGAGCATACATTTTTTTGGATGTGAATTTAACTACACAGCAAGGACATTACATGACTAAAATATATAGAAAGCCTGCTTTTAGCTCAGTATTAATATCTGTATGGTCTCATGATTCAT
The DNA here is from genome assembly GCA_000484575.1 of Olivierus martensii. Lineage (NCBI taxonomy): Eukaryota > Metazoa > Arthropoda > Arachnida > Scorpiones > Buthidae > Olivierus > Olivierus martensii. The sequence continues at coordinate 7,985 of AYEL01064596.1, forward strand.
TTCCTTATAAAAGGGTAGCCTTCCAGTCATTTTTAAAAAGAATGCTTATGCACTGTATAGGATTGATTGAGAAGTCTAAAGAATACAACACTATCCTCCATTTTGAAGAGTACATAGCTATTCTAAGAAGTTTATGTATAAGGTATATAAGAGTATGTTAAAAAATTTAGATGACTAACAACAGTCAGATATTGATAGTTAACAGAGATGAGCAAAATCAAGACATGCAACAATTTATTTGATTGCCTTATTCATTAAGTACTATGAATGTAATGAGAAAAATAACTTAAAACACATAAACAAAGTTAGCCTATAAAAGGAATATTACAGTATTTAATGCACTATGAAAAAATGAAGATCACTACAATAATGATCAGAAAGGACTTGTATGCAATATATGTCCATTCAATTCATCAACCATTATTCAATTGATACCTGTAACATGAAAAAGAATATATTGGAGTTATGACAAGAAATTTGAAGAATAGGTTAATCAAATATTGCAATATCATAATGACAGGACAACTACAAACTGCTTTGGTTAGGTTTTATGAAAACCATATCAATATAAGGTGGAAAGAAACTAAAATCATCAAATTTTGTAATAAACCAAAAACGAGTAGGATAAGAGAGAATATTGTGATACCATGTACAAAAATGTAATAAATGACCAGCAAATCAGAAAGTCTATCCTATACATGGATTTATTCTAGAGTAAAGCATTTATAATTTTTGAGCATGGCACTTTAAGGAATATAAATATATATGTATATTTAGGTATATATTCCCTTATAGTTTTAAATGAAATATTGTAACTTAAAAATTTATTTTTGTTTGTTTTTATGTTACATAATATTGTAAAAATATAGCTTATTAGGAAAGCAATTTTTGAATCTTAAAGCATGTTTGCTCAAGATTTTTGAATTTAAAAACTTTCTATTATTAACCTTTTGCACTCCTCGATTAAAAAACAAATTCCGTTTTACGCTCGAAAGGGTTATGAAATATGATACTTAATATTCGATATTTTGCCGTAACATTTTTACTTTTTAATTTTTTGGCACGAAAAAATTATATTTTGTTGTCCATATACTCTGTCCTGATATCGTTTTTTAATTTTAGTTATAGGACCAAAAGAAAAAAAGAAAAAAAATACGAAAGAATTAGGCCTAATTTGCATATGTAAACAAAACATAATTTTTTCAAATTATTCATAATTTCTGCATCGGATAAAAAAAATGTTGATATATTTACATTCCTGGTGATATTCCACATCTAATAATACCAAATACTTCATAATTCTAAAAAATTTTTCCGTTAAACGAAAACAATTTATGATTGAAAAATGATCCGGCAGATTGTAATTTAATACGCGTCCTGACCTCGTATAAACAAACAATCGTATTATCCCTCTCGCGGATGAAATACGGTATTCCACTACACAAATGTTTAAAATAATTGTTTATTAGCCATTTTTGTTCCTATTTTCTTAAAATAATGCCGGATTAATACTTTTTATTTTATAAGAAGTATTAGTACATATGAGAATGTCGACTTTGTTGAAAATTTTGTTATTTTAATAAATATTGCTGTAATTTGTATACGTAGCTATCATCCTGCCATCTGTATGCCAGTTTTATCACTGATTTTTGATAAATTATCACTTTTTATACGTTTTTTACTCAAATTTGTCTCAGTGCCTTTTAAAAATGGCGGATGGTGAATTATTTCTCTGTATTTTGTCATTATAAGTCATTAATTTTTTAAAAAGTAGTTAAAATATAATAATAATAGCATTTTCAAACAAAGGGGACAGGTTTTCATGGCTCTCCTCCCTACTTAAAATAATGTAACTCGCCCAGAGCGTAAAGTCATGTAGTTGACCTTGGATGGACGTTGTTTGATGATAATTATGCACCCCTAGTCTACAAATTACTTGTTTCGACTAGGGATTACACAAAAATAACTTTATTGTTTAAATTTTTGTGCAATTTTTAAAATATAGCTAATATAAACAATCAGCCGATTTGAAAAACCGTTAGATATTTCCTGCCAGAATCTAGGACGCTGACTTCTGCCTCGATCAAATCAAGTGGTACAGTTCGCTTTGTTTCTCTGAGAAGTTAAAATTTATAAACTTTTAAATAAAATTAATTTATCAAATTTTGTGTGAAAAAGTGCTAAAATCGTATTATTTATAAGGGGCCAAACTTTCCCAAATTTTAATTTACTGGATCAAGATATCTGTAAAAAAGAAGTAAGGATAAAATCTGAAGGAAATGTGGAACATGATTTTGAAGTTGGACAAATTCGGACAAACTGTTCTTGAATTTTAGGGGGATTGCAAAGATCACAATTATATTAATTAATTTGGATTGGGTTTGAATTAAAAGGGTAATTAAAAATTTATTAAAATATCGACGGAAAATCAAATTTTTGAATAATACGATAGAAATATGGAAAATATGATAGAATTTGAGATTTTAACTATTTTTTTCGATTTACGCAAAAATTACGAAGTTTTTGGGTCTTAAACTTTGTCTAGCATAGCTAGGCATTGGAGCGCAAGACGGAGCGGGCGTGTCTAGCATAGCTAGGAGTTGGAGCGTCAAAGGTTAAGAATTCCATCTAAGAACAATTTTTTATGAATGCACAGTATTTAAATGTATTCTAAATATTTTTGCATTTATTCTGTTCAATAATAATTGTATTTCTGGTATATTGAGAGGCTGGTGGATATTTTTTAACTGAAAAAATTACTGTAGTTAGAATTTAATTTAATAAAAATATTTTTACTGCTAATTACTACTTTCTATATGAATTTTTAAATTTTAAGCACTACTATCAATAACATGTTAGTAGAAAATAGAATATTAATGTTTTAGAACTGAAGATGGGAAATTATAATACAGTGGGTGATCGATTAACAAACAGTTCAGATAACAAACACTTTTTCGAAAGATTTTTATCTTCGGTTAACGAACACATGTTCAGATAATGAACACTTCACAGAACAAAGGAGGGACTCGCGGACTGACAGAATGACAGGTCAGCCCGATGGCTGCATGGTAAAGCTATGGCTTAACATTCTAGAGGATCCGGGGGTCCCACTCCTCCAATTTTTTAAGGAGGGATCTGGGCCCGACCCGTTGAAACCTATCCTTCCGGTTGACTCCAACATGGGTGTTGGTCAGCCTGTGATGATGATGACTCTATAAGTGGCCGCCGCCAGATAAAAATATTCCATGAGGACATTTCGGCTTAACTAACCTAACGGAATGACAGGCTTAGGCCTTGTGCGTTCGTGGACTTATGGATAAGCATGGAAGGACAGTAATTTTTCCTAATTAAAATGAACTCGGAGACAATATAAAACAAATCAAAGATTTATTAAAGAAAGTTAGAGAGAGATTTTACAATTTTTTGGTGTTAGAATGGCACCCATACCAAGTTGTGGTCAATAGGCTTGGGGATCTCTATCACGACAATGCTATTAATCACTTCCGAAAAATCCTGAAGGAGCGAGAAAAGCAATCGATATTGGACAGATTCTTTATCGGGAAATAAACATATAAATAAAAATGCAAGATTATGTATGTATATATTATGGTATGCTTTACATATATTAATTATATGAATATTGTTATTACATATAAATAAACGTAGTAAGAAATTATATAATTTTTTATTTATTTTTTTTTTTTGGGTCTCCGGAATGAATTAATCAAATTCCCATAAAAACCTATGGTAAATTGATGATCAGTTAACGAACAATTTGAATAACGAACATTGTCTTGGAATGGATTGTGTTCATTAACTGATCACCCACTGTAGATCCAAAAACATTACTTGATTACATATAATGTTGTTTCTAATAAAAAGTATATGTTTTTCTGTAAGTTTAGTGCTTGTATATTTAATTTTTTTGCAATAATTAGATTACAGATACTCATATCTGCTATATTTCAAATATCAATAATATAATTTTAATATAAAGTCTGGTATACAGCAATAATTTTCTATTAAATTCCTACTATATACCAAAAATAATATGATTTATTAGAAAATATTATGATAAAATCATTGAAAAGTATAAATAAGAAAATCATTAAAAAAATCAATTATTCATATCATTAAATGGATAAAACATCTGAATATGGAATATTTTTATAAAAATAATTTGAGAACTCAGTATGCAAGAATTATTTATTAAGATATGAATTAGATATCACAAATTTTTATGTAGAACAAAATATAATCATTGATTTAAACAAATTATAGTAGATTGAGCAATCAATGATGAAATGGTTTCTTTATAAAAGCAAAAATTATCTTTGAAAATCAAAAAACAGATATAAATTAATTCATTAATGTGAAAATTCTTAAAACAAGCATCTATAAAACAATAGAAACCTACATAGTAAAGTTATTGATGATGATGTTAAATGCTATTACAGTAATGTCATAACCTTACTAAAATAGCTGTTTTCATATTTAATATAGGAAAATTTTATTATTAAATATCTTTTAATACAATAGTACTTTGACTTACAAACCACTCTACATACAAACTTTTCAGATATGAACTTTTTTCATATCCCATTTTGGCCTCTAAATATGAACTTATTCTCAATATGTGAAATATGATGCTTTTTAATATTATATTTGTAAAATATTTTCAATAAGTTTATATAAAAATATCTCAATTATTTTTTAAAATATGCATATATAATTGTTAATGTGATAAAGACCACTTATTCTTGATAATATTAAAGATCTACATAATAATTATTACTTATATCAAATTCTTTGTTAATTAATTTTTAACTCGCATCATGAGTTAACAAAGAATTCAATATAACTACTAAGTAGAAAATAATTAAAATTCTTTTTGTTTCTTAGACTTGATAATAACAAGTAATTAGAATTCTTTATCTTAGGCTTTTACTTGTGACATGAGTTAAAGCCTAAGAAACAAAAAGAAGCAACTGATGACAACAAATCAAAAACCAAACTACAAAACCAGTCACAAGAAAATTGATTTTTTTTATTTAATGGAAGATGATTTTTATATAAAGCATGTAAAATCAAAGATTTCAAAAATAAAAATTGTACACAAATGCTTATTTTTTTTTATTGTTTTCAAAATTTCTGGGAATGGATTAATTGATTTCCCATAAAATAAAATGGAAATTGGGTTTCAATAATTGGGTTTCAAGATACAAACTTATCAAGTTACGAACTGCGGTCAGGAACGGATTAAGTTTGTAAATTGAGATACCATTGTATATTATTTATTTATCTTGGAAAATTTAGTAAATTTCACAACTCAGGATTGCATAACTATGGAATATCTATATTTAAAGATAATTTGAATATAAATCTCATATTTAAATAGGCAGTTCGTCGAGGGCAATTTTCTTTAATGAGAAAAAGAGGTAAAAATGAAGCTGCATTTGAAGATTATGTTTGCCCATTGGATGCATCAGCACAAATTTCACATAATTCTGAAGGGGAATATGAAAAGCATGCAACCCAACAGTTGCAAACTAGTGAATTTTCACAAGAAAATAAACAGGTATATTAAATTAAATTTTATTTTAAATTATCTAAATCATCAAATACAATTTATAAATATTCATAATAGAAAAAATTGTTTCATTTTTAGAGATTTATTTATAATGGCAAGTAAAGCATTATTCAATAATTATTTTTTGTGAAAATATTTGTTTAAATAATAATAATTTCAAATTACTAAGAATCCTTCATTAATTGTTATAAATATTTGATACCAAAATATATATTGTCAAATATTCATAAATTCTATGAATTGAATGCTCAAATTTTACAAACTAAATTTATTTTGTATTACATACTATTATAAATTGTTTTTATAAACTTTGAATTTATCATATATGAAAAATTCAGTGTCATCTATCAAGATAAATTCCAAAATCTACAGATCATTTACATCTGACAATCATTCTATCTATAGATAAAATAAAATGGTAAAGCTTTTAGTAAAAATGTCATTTTATAATACAGATGGACCTTAACTTACAACCACTCACCCTTACAATGGCAATGTCATTGATAAATTCTGTGATTAATTAATGAAATTGACAAAGGATTCAAATCTTTGACTAATAATCTGATATACAAAAAGCATTATTTTTGAGTCTGATCCTTGTATTTTTGTGTTCATTAAATTTAGTACACTAAAGCAGTGTATAATAATAAATATTGCAGTGGGCAGGCCTTAAATTTTGGACATTTCTGACTTATGACTACTCCAGCTTACATTTATTGGATTGTTCGGAAAGTAATTTCATTTTTTTCCCACCATTATTTATTTAGTTATTTATTTAGCATTAGTTGTATTTTTATCTGCTAGTTTCATTCTAAGCCATATTGTCATTATTAATTTCAACAGCTGACATTTCAAGGTATATTTATAAAAAAATTCTTTTTCATTCTGTGCAATTGTTTTTTTTTTTTTTTTTTGATGTCCTATTAAAAATGGAAAATAAAATGGAGATTTTCGCATGTTTTACTTTTTTATTATCGAAAAAGTAAGAACGCTGTTCAAGCAAGAAAAAAGTTATGTGAAGTGTAGAGAGAAGATGTGTTAACAGAATGCCAGTGCCAAAACTGGTTTGCAAAATTTCATTTTACCAATTTTGATGTTAAAGATGCACCACGTGCAGGAAAGTTAGCTGAAGCTGATGAAGACAAAATATGCCCCGCCACATAATATTCTTCCAGAATGAAGTGTGGCGTCATCTGTTGACAAAAAAAGTGAGTGATGGTGTGTGTGTGTGTGTGCGTGTGCGTGTGCGCGTGTGCGTGTGCGTGTGTGTGTGGTGACTGTAAACATAAGCATGTGCGTAGATGAGTGAATGCGTTCATATAGTCATGTACGCAGAGACGCGCGAATATAATCGAATATTATATTATTAACATATGATGAATTATCTAATTCGGGACACGGGGCTTTAACCCGGGACGAATGGTCACCCTAATTTAATATGTTATAAACTTACACTCACTAAAACAACTACTTAAAATACAAATAAATTAAACCCGACTTTTCTGTCTAATATTTGCAAAATCATTTATAAGCTCTGAATAATCCAATGACTCAACATTACTTTCGATTGATACCAATGCTAAGCTATTCTAGTTCTTGTGCCGCATAGGCCGCGTGGAAACGCTTCGTCTTTCCACTCGGAAGACTCGGGTTTGAGTCTGGGGTCCCACAGCTTAAAAATATTTATCATGAGGTCCGAGCCCAGCCCGTCGATCCCATTCTCCACAATCCGGCTGACCCCTTCGCAGGGGTGGGCAGCCTTGTTTCGCCCCGCCACATAATATTCTTCCAGAATGTAGTGTGGCGTCATCTGTTGACAAAAAAGCATTCTTGTGTCATATGTCATCGTAGTTTTTTATTAGTTTCAACTTGAATGTATGGACGAGTCCATACCAGGATCTTCTTCAAAGATGTATGGACGGGTCCGATAGAATGTTAGTCGATGCCCTGGATAAAAAGCAGCAGTTGATATCTATTGCATTATGTATAATTTTTTGTTGTAGCTACATTTCTGTAGAAAAGCTTATTTATTTTCCCTTCAATATTCCTGTAGTTTTCGGTTGTGGGCCTTTTACAGCTTTGTATAGCGGCCCAACTAACTCTGAGTGACCGCCCAGCTCGTCTATTCTTAAGGCCGGCACTGACCTGAATTAGTCCATGGCATCATCTTGAAAGCTTTCTGCACGATAAATGGGCGCATCACACAAGAAATGTAAATTATAATCGTCGCTTTCAAAAGGAAAAACTGTCAATCTTTAATTCCCTACTCAGCATATCTCTGAAACTGATAACTTATCTCAGAAACTGTAGCAGATAGAAGCATAAGTTACCGGCAAAGTATGAAATGCAGGCATTCTATAGAATGACAAATGCTATTTAGGCAAAGTATAAAATACTCCCGATCAATGCCGGATCTAAGTCAATTGCACCAATCTGTCCCCCCCTTGAGGCGAAATGAAATCATGAAAAGACAAACGAAAAATAATTGTTTAGATTTACTATTATGACTGGACTTTTATACCCCAGCCTTCGAACATGGAATTTTTGTAGATCCGCAAAAAAAAAAAATTTTTAGAAAAACTGAATGGATTAAATTTCTTCGAACATGTGGGAAAAATTTTTTATTTAAATTAATTAACATTACTTTTGCAGAATTCAATGTATTCTTATTTAATATTCTGAAATATTTTCAGAATATTAAATAATAATTAAAAAAAGCCAATGTTAATACTGGCCACTAAGTGAACATTCACTGAAATTTTTTTCAATTTCATGAGATATTCAACAGTCAATGATTTGTCTGAAAATTCTTATTATATATTATAAAATAATTCCGAGAAGTCCCTAATTTTGTTTAAATTCTGTACTTATACAGGGTGAGCCAAGATAAACTGTACCCAACATGGAAGATATTTGATATAACATGCAATAATATTTCGTAGGGAGCTGTGAACAATGCATGGAGTCCAGGATATTCATCATAAAGGACTACTCATCTACTTATATAAAAATATAAAATAGCCTTGCAGTTCATATATTTGTCACTTGGTTGGGTTTGGTTTCGTTTATCTTGGCCCACCCTGCATAAAAACTGCTTGTAGTCTCATAGATTGAAACCAACAACAAACATGGTTTTCAGACTGCTAATTAAACATGAATAAACCTATAATGAAATGATGACGTAATGTCTTTCCTATGAGATCAACAAACAGAATGGCATAAGTCAAGTGCATGAAAGTAGCAGCGTCATATGCCAACTTTGCATATTTATTTGTTGCTGCTGTATCTTCAAATTCAATACCATGTAAAGTATTCGTATAAAAGACAATTAACCATTATAAAAAGAATGTTTGGGCCTACTGTATATTTTATACTGTTTTAAAAGTGAATACACTGGCAAGTGTCATCCCAGTTTCTTTTGAGTATAGCACCTTCCCAATTGACATCTGAAAGCAATAGTTTCTCATTGAGCCTTCTATTGGAGTTTTGCATGAGATCATCATTTACAATATTTTTTCTTACTTGAAAATGCTCTTTCAAATCCATGGAAGATACAGTTTAGGAAAATCTATACTTATGCATAATTTGTTAATGAATCAAAAATTTTTAAAGAAAAATAGTAAGAATTTTCTGCTTTAATTTGAATTTTAAATTAGGCTATATAATTAGCTGAAAATAATTTTCTTTGGTGTTTATTTTTGGTTTTGCTGTATTTAACAAAAAAAAAAAAAAAAAATTTGAAAAAAGAAAGTGTGATGGAAAGGATTCAGAAATCGAAAAACCATTGATGTAATGGTTTTCTACAGTATAGTTAGCAGACGAGGCGTGAATATCAGCAGCCCAGTATTGAAGACGGAGATAGGTACCTATTGTTTATTTACCTACGAATTACATATTTTATTTTAGAATTTTTATTATTTATTTACCTACGAATTACATATTTTATTTTAGAATTTATTCATTATTTATTTACCTACAAATTACATATTTTATTTTAGAATTTATTATGAAGTAATAATTGGGCCAAACCATTTTGTCGCAATTTGTTTAATTGGGACAAAATGGTTTGGCCCGACGTGTCCCAATTAAGCGGAATCCACTGTATATATATTTAAATTACTGTGACAACTAAAAAGTATGCTTAAACTTTTCTATTTCTATAATTAATTCATTCCAAAGAGCTATTAGAAAACAAAATCTTCCAGTAGATTTAATAATCATACTAAACCTTTTGTTAGATTCCTACTAATTTTGGTTAAAGCTGTTAATGTTTACATACCATCTCTCACTCATTTCAGAAAATTTGATTTTAATTCGAAACAAAATCTTCCAGTAGATTTAACAATCATACTAAACTTTGTTAGATTCCTACAAATTTTGGATAAAGCTGTTAATGTTTACATACCATCTCTCGCTCATAAAAATCTTCCAGTAGATTTAACAATCATACTAAACTTTTCGTTAGATTCCTACAAATTTTGGATAAAGCTGTTAATGTTTACATACCATCTCTCACTCATTTCAGAAAATTTGATTTTAATTCAGGGAAAATTAAGCAACCAAATCTTCTGTTAGCAATTCAGACCCACTTGATCACTAAATTACCAATTTTGTCCCTTTCTTTTTCACTATACTTGAGCAAACCTGGATGTGTGTCTAGTAATAATCTATTCAATTTAAACAAATTGCTAGATTAGTACTAAAATAAAAGATTTCAACAAATGATTTATTGTTACTTAAATAAATATGTAGTACAAACTTATGAACATGGAAGTAAAATGCGTTGTCTTCAACGCTCTCATATCCAGAAAAATTCTATAGGTCGTTCTATTATTTATAGAGGTTTGCTATCTGCAATTTAAAAGATTTCAAATCAAGTGTCAAGTTTTGGTATAAAAATTAACTTCGAACCAGTTATTAGTGTTTTTATATACACTACCTTGAACCGCAAAAATAATTGACAAGTTTACTTTCTTAGTAAAGCAAAAGTAGATTCAATAACAAACTTTGGTATAAAAATTAACTTCGAACCAGTTAATAGTGTTTTTATATACACTATCTTGAACCACAAAAATAATTGACAAGTTTACTTTCTTAGTAAAGCAAAAGTAGATTCAATAACAAACTTTTTAACATAAAAACATGATAAGCATTAATTAGTATTATCAAAAACTCTTGCATGTTGCCAAATATCTAGTCGCATAATGTTTTTATCTCATCCAAACAGCAATCTTTTTGCATGAAAAATATTCAGTTTAATGATGATAGAGCAGTTAAGTATACTAAAATTTTTCAGCCCATTATTCATATCATCACAGTTCCTTTGTCCTATTGCAATGAATGCACGAATATTTTTTCATACCACACACTTCTTTTGATGTTCAATTTAAATGCAGAAAATTAACAAGCTATGAATTTGTTTGTAATTAAAAAACGTTCTTTTTTTCAGATCGACGAAAATGCAGTAGACGATTTGGGCGATCAATCATGGATACTGTACAAATATGGCTTTATTTGTACAGGATTTCTGGCAGGTGGTTTGTTCTGAAACTATTAAAAGACATGGAAAAACAATGCTTTGATATTCTTTTGTGCAAAATAAACATTTTTACAATAAATTTACAAAACAAGTTCCATTTGTTTAATGTCTGAGAGAAGTTTAGTTGCATATTCTTGACAGTTGATGGGAGTTGCTTGCATAACCGTTGTTTTCAGTCTTGTTTCTTCCTACACAATAAATATAAAAATTGAAAGCAAATTCCTTTAAAATTTTGTAAATTATTAATATACTTACGTTAAAAGTTTCTAATTTTGTCCTTAGACGAAATATGAAAGATTTGAAGTTTGCTTCCGTCAAGATTTCATTAAATCTTTCTTCATTCTAATTTATATAAAACAAAAATGAAATATTAATATGATTATTTGCTACATATTTCTTTAAATTTAGAGTATTAAATTTCCTTCTTATAAGAAAAGAAGAGGGAAATTACAATAGATGACTTAAGCTCAGAAATTTTTGGACAAATTAACCATGTAAATTTATTAATTCAAACAAGCATACTGGGGCATAATCATTATCACTGCAGAACTCATTTTTTTAATGCAAGAAGGAAAAGATATGCAAATCCGACAATCATTCTTAGTCCTGACAGAACTCTCGCATTCATCCAATACACAAAGAGGAATTTCATTGACATTTTCTACAAATAATTTCTGAGAATGTCCTATAAGGAACTTTCTAATAATCCTTACTCGGTTCTATTAAACACAAGCAAAAACTACTCTCTATAGAGAGATTTAGAATATAAGCTTTTGCTTGCTTTAATCAGGACTGGATCTCCGAGTAAATTTTTCTCATCAGATGGGGTTGGCTCAGGTCCAATAAAAATCTTGTCTATCGATACTATACAATTTAAGATCTTAATTTTTTTTTATTTGAAAAATAATTAGTTGGGAGGAGACAGCACAAAGTAATGAATGGATATTCGTAGAACTTTATCAAATTTAACTGGAATGTGTTAATTATATTAATCATCTGATTTTAACCATTTAAAATTTAGCAGGTAATGTGAAATTTGAGAAAATTGAACACACTATAAATTTTAGATAGTTCAAAAAGAATTAATTGCTTATATTATTAAATATTAAAACAATACACAAAACTGTTTTTGTATAAATAATGATGCAGTTAGCTATGGAATATAATATATTGACAAAGGAAACGACTGGATCAAAAGAAGATACGAAAATTCCTAAAATTTTTGTATTCCCTAAGGCTGAACTCACACGAACCACAACACGACCACAAAACGTTAGTTATCACGTGGTTGGGTTGTGGCCGAAATCAACCACTTGCAAACAACTATGTGCAATCCATTATTGATTGCTGATTGACAGGAAGCGCTGTCGGTGGCTAGTGATTGATATGTCGCACTGTGTGAGTTGCGTTCAACCACTGACAACCACAATTTTGTGAATGATATCGACCACAAGTTGCAACAGACTTCAGTTTAGTGGTCCACCTGACTTAAATTATGCATTTCTATATCAATATAATTTACGACTGTCCACAAGCAACCACTGTTTTGTGGCATAGTTCTGTTTTGGTTCATATGAGTTCAGCCTTATACTCACCTAGCTATTATTTACAATTACATTTTCATTCCATCAATATACAAAAAAATCTCTAGAGTTTGTTTTGAAAAATACTATCGCAGAAAATTTTCTTTAGGAATGAGTTGTTTTGACATTTCCTAGTGATCATTTTCTTCGATAAGAAAAATTGATATTACATTCAAGAGCATAAGTCTTGTTGCTTGTATCATATTTGAATATTTATAAGTATTATAAAACAAAAGCTTGTTGAGAACTTATAAGAAAACTTGAAATCAAAAGGAATTAAATAAAGAATCCAAAAACATTGTTATTTTTTTAAATTCTCAAATATTGGGTCATCCTCCAAATAAAGCAAACACTGTCATCAATAATAAATCTACTACTGGATAAAAATTTCCATAATTTTACTTGATTTGCTATTTTTTTTAACAGCCAAGCATATCTCTAGAATAGATCTAAATATAAAATCATAATGCAGACAGGAGGTCGGCAACTTCCAGTCTGCACTATGATTTTTATATAATTAAAATTAGTGTTCCACAACCTTTTTTCATTTGTAGCATACTTAACTTAATTTACAAAATTTGAATGATTGCGAAGAAAAACAATTATTCATGCAGATTTAATGTATGAATAAACAGATCATCATGACATTTAATTAAAACAATATTTAAAAAATAAAAATATAGTGTGTGTGGCCTGCACAAAATGAAGTTCTCCCACATGGCCCACAGAACAATTTGGGTTGTCCAGGCCTTCTCAAAGTTAAAAATTAAGATTCGGCTGCAATAGCTTTACAGACTTATAGCGAAAACCTTTGCCGTGGATTTTCCATTGTCTATTTTACTTAAAATTATCTTTCAAAATGTATGATGCATATTGTGCATCAATCAAAATTGCTGGCAGAATTCTCTGATACACATGATACACAGGATACACAGGATCATATGATATATATGTAAAATTTCAGTTCTAGAAAATTTCATCTTATGGTAATAATGAATTAATGATAAATTTTATTCTATAAATAAATAAATATAAACAAAAACTCTTAAATTTTCCTGATCTCAATCTAGTTACAATTCCATACATTGATATCTATAAACAAATTCATGAAATTTTGCAATACAGGTAATCCTCGACTTACAACGAAGTTCTGTTCCAATATCTCTGCTATAAGTCGAGTACTTTTTTTAATTCCGGAGTTGTTTGTTTTCTGTTTTAATATTTTTATAAATTAGTTACTATTTAACTTAAAACGGTCAAACTGAAGGCTTTTCTTGCCTTTTTTACATTGGAATTTTCATCAATAAATAGTATTATGAATGTGACAGAGTTACGACAAGATACAATAATAAGGCTTTATTTGCCAACTAATGGCAATGCTGTGATGTGTATAGAAAAGCAAAGTGATATATGTATGTATGTGCAAGTCAAAGTTGAATTAGAATATTTTAGTAATAATTTTTGGCCATTGTAAGTCAAGGACTTGATACTGTATTTGAACTATATTTTTATAATATATGAATGAATTTATACCTTTAGGTTAAAATTAAATATATTTTTCAAACTTTCTTTGTCTAGTTTTAACTTTATACTGCTTTACAAAGTTGTATTTTACTTTCCCAAAGGTGAATCACACTATATTTTATTATAAACCCAAGACATTGAGGGAGCTATTTGAATGGACAATATTAAAAAGAAAATCCTTGAACCATACAAAATTTTTTAATTAATAAATATATCTAGAATTGTTTTTGGCCATTATTTATCTTATAGATTTCAATACATACAGTTGGACCTCCATATATCGAAATTCTCCGTATATCAAAGTTTTTTGTTAGTCTTACGAAATTTCCATTGAAATTTGTTTCTATATATCAAAATTCTTAATTTCAGAGGTGAGAGAAAGGGATAAGGTAAGGAATCTAGATTGGGTCTGGCTAGAAAAAGTCAACAAATAAACAGGATGGATGTGTCGATTTGTACTGTAGAGGGATTAGTGTAAAGTTCTAGGGCTTGTTTCGGTTTCAATTTTGTATGTTACTTGTGTTAACTGGCTTAAAACCAAAACTGAACAGAGAGATTTTAGTTAGTCTTTGTTCAGCTCTACTAAAATGTTTACCATGTCGAAAATAAAGTCATTGAATGTTGTGGAAAAAGTGGATTGCTAAAAGATGTGGACTGTGGAGTGAGAAAAAAAGATGTTATGCAGAAATTCAGGATTCCACAAAGTACAGTGTCAACAATTCTAAAGAATCAGGAATTTGTTTTAAAAAGTCATGAAGTTGCAGGAGCTGACAGAAAACGATTAAGGATATGTAAGTATGATGACGTGGACAAAGCAATGTTAAAATGGCCGCGAAAAAGGAGATACGGACAAAATATCAGTTAACTACTATACCACATCAGAGAAAATTCAGGTTTCTATATATCAAAATTTTTCTAAGATACCTTCAATTTTGATATATGGAGGTCAGACTGTAGTTGGTTCTATAAATAGAGGAATATGACCTAAAATATACTGCTAAAAATAAAACAATGCAGAATTAATAGTCATTATCAACAATGAGCTTAAAAGAACGATTTTGTTATACCAATATATTTTCCAAAAACAAAAAATAATTACAATTGTATATTTCAAATTATATATTATTTGTTTTGTTGAAAAAATGGTAATCATGCTGTAGCAGAATTTTATATCAATACAGGAATTACTTGATTATCACAGTTATTGTTGCCAGTAAAAATATTGCAATAATCGAATTAGCAATAATCAGGATAAATAATGCATGTAAAATGGGTAATCATTGCCAAGGATTTTTCAAGTCTATTAATTAAATTTTATATATGAGGTAAAAAGAAATGCATTAAACGTGGTAATCTTCTAAGCCAGCGCTTCTCAAACTTTTTTCATTTGTGAGGCTGCCGCAACGTGGAGCTGTAGGGGAACCGGCGCTGTAGTCAATGTTAACTATAATTGTCAGCCTGATACCAGGGTAGAGTTTAAAGTGGTCTCCAGCACTTATTGTCTGAGTGGTGGACGGCAGATACTTTAATACAGGTAGGCCTCGATTAGTGCGAATAATTGGTTCCACAAATTTCTCGCACTAATATTTATGAGCATTTTGATAGTTTCGAAAGTTTTTAGCTAAAAGTTTTAAATTGTTGATTTGTGATAGATACAATATATCTAAATTTTAGATATTTCATTTAGTATTGACTATATTTTGGATTACATTTGTTCTGACAAAACAATTCTAGTTTTCCTTTTAGAGTTGTGATATCCTTGTTAAAAAAAATAATGATTTCAACAATTAAAAAATAATTTTATATGACATTTAATATTTTTATCAAATATATATTTTTAAATATTTAAAATTTAATTTATAAGTGGTAGCATATAAGTCACATCCTTAAAATAGTAATTAA